>JAOWBC010001486.1:19564287-19581801 GCA_028566105.1 Hypoplectrus providencianus
TATACTCTTGAAATAAGTCGACAAACATTTCTTTCAAATTTTATTTCATGTTAATACCATAAATATACAAAACTCAAACTATTTCACATGCAACAAAGGCCAGACAAGAGTGCATTACATTTTTCTTTTTACATGTGATTGATAATGGGGATCAAATTTTCAACTTTACAAAATATACAAGTGTCCCTTTTGAATGAGTTTCTTCTCTGATTCAGTGAAAGAACATTGTCACAGGTCAAAAACACAGTTTCGTGTCAGCAGACTTCAAATATGTTGTTCTGTACTGTGGACCAGCTCGCCCAAATACATCAAGAAATTACCCACTGTGGCATGGCTTCATATAACAGCAGTTTGAAACTATAGAATCATGGGAATCATGTGGGTGTTTGTAGCAAAAAAAGTGTAAGATCTTGAAGTAAAACATGGCAAGGGAACACATCACGAACCAAGATTTAAAAACAAATCTATATGGACATTTGGTAGATTTCTCACAGCTTTTCAGGACATTGAATAACACTTGAGGGATATTTTTTCTTCTGTTTGCCTTTCATACCGAACCTACATACATCCTCATCCAGACACGCACACCTCTTGCAGGGTCAGGTTGCAAAGTCATTGATCACTTTTAAATCTAGCTGACGCTATGATCATATCATTACAAAAACACACATATTTAAAGACAATGTAAAACCAAAACCAAACAAAATTGAAATGCAAACAACTTAAATTACGCCATAAATAAAAACTTGTCTTTGCACTAAAGTTCAACGTAAAACAAGAAATGTGCAATGAATTTAAAACAAAGATAATTCCAAACAAAAACAATACTGCCGAGATGTAGGCTTATTTCATGACAAATCATTGACCTTTAACTTCATAGGAGTTTTTATCCACTATAATACTCCACGTCAAGACATTTGTACTAACAGCAGTGCCAGTCATCACTCACCGCTCATGCACATCCCCAGACACTCACTATGAGAGGTGCTAAAGCACGACACAAATGTAACTCACGCCCCAGTAGTCTGTACAACCTAGTTCTGAATAACACTGTTTTTATTTTAAATAAATTAATGTGTGAGTCATTGTTATCTCAACGCTTATTTTGGCTGTGAAACTTCTGAAACCAGTAATCCAATACTGACAAATGGACTGGCTTTTTTTGTCTGTAAAAATGCAAATGGACTGTTAGTCTATGTAGTATACATATACACAGTATCAATGTTTTTACTATTTTATGTGTGCAGGTTATTCTCTAGAAAAATCATAGCTTTAACACTGTTCACGTCATCTTCTGTGGGAAAAGGCAGCTCTCTCTTCTCCCTATGAATGCTATGTGTCCTTTTTAACAGGAAACATGACAGGAGGAGGCTACAACCCACTGGCTCTCAGATTAATAGCAGCATTAGTTTTTAACCAAGTATGAAGGGCTACAAAAAAAAATAAAATTGAGCCGCACAGTGGTCTGTTAAATCCAAACATACATAAAAGAAACTGCTAATATTTCTCATGTTTTCTCCCCCTTTAGTGCACAAGGCTAAGCTCGATCCTCTTTTAGGTTTGTGGTGAGAACTGGTGACCCTGGTGGCCTGTGGGCGTTCAGTGCGTCTTCACAAATAGATCCAAACATCATCAATCAGTCAAACAGCCACTGCCTCATGCAATAACTTTACGGCTCACTTCTCACAGAAAACAACCAAGGGAAAATAAGTAGGCAGACATTCCCCTCCAGAAACCAGCCAACAACCAAAGCCAGAGAGAAAAGGCTGAAGGTGGACTTTGAATGAATTACTTTGCCAAAGAACGAGCTACCTTGAGTGTGCTAAACATGCATGTCGCTTTCATGCTGTCAAATCTTAGTAAGCCACAGACTGAGCCCATATTGCCAATAAAAGTAGCACACACAGTGAGAATAATTGATCAACTGACAGGTGTAGCTGGAGCACTGCTGGGGGCTGCAGGCAGGTCCTTCAATAAGAACACATTTCTACTTATAGAAATCACCAGGATGATATTTGTCTCAGAATAGAAGGACAGACGTAAGACAAGGTACAGTTTACCTTTTGGGTCTCAATGACTGAGCATTGGATTCTAAATAAACAAGTCAGAGCCTCAATTCTCTTAAGTACACATTCACACGCAGGTCCAGCCATTCACACTTACACTGTACTTTCAGTATGAGACCAGGAAACAGAGCTATGTGCAAAACACCATGATCAGATTATCACTTTTCATAACTCTATACTGTATTAACCAGACAGGAAGCTGTTTGGAGGTCATGAAAGAAATAAGGTATGCTGGAGCTGCAAACCTCTGCCTGACCTAGGATCACCTCGAGGTGACAGAAGAACAGGGAACGCGAAGGAGCGGGTGAGAGTGTAAGATGATATCTCACACGCTCAGAGCAAACCTTGAGTCACTTAAATAGATGTTTCAAGGGATGTGAGCAGACAGTCAGGTGACTGGAAAGCAGACAGGAAGGATGTTGGAGAGGTTTTACTGAAACTTGGTTTTAAGTGAAGATGGACAACTCTGGCGGCTTTAACTGACTGACTTCTCTAGTTTCTACTCTCCGACCTTCTATGTCTGTAGGGCTTTCCTTGTATAACAACATTCGCCAATAGCATTCAATTGATCTGAGAGCCTGCAGGGTCAGAGTTGTGCATCTCCAACTTTTGAGTGTGTGTGTGTGTGTTGGTGTGAGTGTTTATGCGCTTATGTGTTATATGTGTGCATGTACGTGGGTGTGTCAGTTTATGGCTGAGGTTTGAAGGCCCCACGGGCAGCATTGGATGCAGCATTAGCTGCAGCGTTGGCAGCCGCGGTCTGAACTGTCTTGTTGGACATGACTCCGGTAGCAAACTCCTGCTGAGCCTTCTCAAAACTAGCCCCAGTGGTGCGATACAGTGCGTGCACCTAGAAAAAGCGGAGAAAGAAAATTTGTTGCCGTCTTTTGTTTCTATATTTTAAACTTACATAAAATCAAAAGACTGAAAATGATCAAGCCTGTTACCTTTTTAAACATAATGAGCGAGCCCACAGACAGTGCAGTGAACAGAGCTGCTATCAGCAACATGATGATGCCCACTGGGATACTGTGGTTCAGACCAGTTAAAGCTGCAATCCAGCCACTGGCAAAACAAAACAATGTCAGTGTGATTGAAATTCAGTACATACAAGGTATGGAGGCAAAAAAAAAAAATCAATAAAAACACGGAACAACTCACCATGTTCCCCAACCAGCAAGACCAATAGTTTGTAGAACGTGAACTCCAAACTGACAGATATACACGAAGAAGAAGACAAAGAAGCGGAATGAACTGTCGCTCCTGTAGTGGAGACAGAAAAAAATGGAGTGAGAGAGCAGTGGGGAGCAACTTCTGTCTACAGCTGCTGAAGGTGGTAACTTTCCATGTATCTCCTTACCTGAAAGCCCCATAAAGCGGTCTGTACCAGCAGACAAAAGAACAGGGAGTAAAGAGAAGAAACCATAGCATGGCCAGGCCGAAATCTACACCACGAGTTGCATCCACACAGAACCAGGCCAGACAGCCAAACATGTTCACAAAGAGTGTGCCTGCATGAACTAGTATAAAAAAAACACAAAATGCAGAACTTAAGTTTCATTTCAGCATAAAAACATTGTAACCTATAATTTATACTCAGCAGAGTAAAGTGATAATGTATTTACCTTCTAATGTTCTTGTGCTAAATGAGCATAAAAGTTGATAACAATGATAATAATGACTGTACAAAGGCAAAACTGCTCTTTTTAAGGTGTGTCAGATGATCCACTTACACATCCAAAGGTTGTACATGATCTTGACGGTCTTTTGGAACTCTACAGGAATGTCCACTGCGATATCATGGTAGAAACATGGGCCAACAGGGAATTTCTCTGGCAGGGGAGGCCAGTTGTTCTTACGCCCTGTGGGAACAAAGACAACAAATCAGATTTTTTACCTCTGAGGGGGCAAGAATCAGTACAAATGAAAGAATAAACATACACTGCTGGTCACAAAATGTTATTACTCTGTGTACTAGCTTTTTTGGTTAAATTGAAAGCACTCTGACCACAACCCCCAATACCCCCAATAAGCAAATGACAGTATGGTGTGAGTTTGAGAGAACTATCAAATGTTTGTAACTTTTTAGTTTCTCTAAAATGGCCTGTAAAGCTTTGAAAATTGTAAATATTTTGATTACTAATTAACAACCTTAAGCACAAAACTTACACTACATTTGCTTTAAACTGATGCTAGAACACCTATTCATTCAGAGGTCTTCCCAACTTCTCTGTGCCTTTTAATAAAGTAAGGCAAAGTGCATGAAGCTTTAAGATCCGTTTTCCTTTACATTCTATACGTGGATTTATAAATCATATGAAGTTCGTGACACAGAATATAACAGGTCATATAGAATGGATCAAAGTAAAAAAAATTAAAAATAGAACATTGTTTCATGTGCACTGTATGTCATATGTAACTTGGCGTTATCAAGGATACTTCATATAGAACTGAATTAGGATGGTAACACATAAACTTTTTAGTCTTAACACTATTAACACTATGAATGTAACTTCAATTGGGATTGCCCATTCAGACTCTGAGGTTAATTGTAAGTAAGCAGATAAAGTGAGTGACTGACCTCCTGCGGCTCCGTGGGACTGTAGTTCTCTCTCCCGGCGATCGAGCTCAGCGGCTTTCTTCTCCAACTCCTCCTGCCTTCTCAACAACTCAGCCTGAGCACGTGCTTGGTCCTAGAGAGGAGAGAGACACAGAAAAGCTCTAAGAAATTCACAATTCAACTCCTGGCAGGAGTTATGATATCCAGTTTGGTGACTAAGGTGAGTGGGAGAGTATGATAGTTTCTCAACTCAGGTAAGCTTAAAGGTGTGCTAGTTTAAGAAGGGGAAAAGGGACAACAATTGGAAAAGCAATCAGATACTGCTTTTACTCACTCATCATCCTTGGTTAGTAATGAACTAGCTCAAAAATAGAAAGGTGAGAGAGCCTTCTGCTATTGGGGTAGGGTCATTAAATCACTATTCGAGACAGACACCAAGGGACTGAACACATCTGATGAAAGACAGTACCTCATTACGCCTCTGTTGGGCCATCAGAAAACAGATATGAAAATGGAGGACAACAGGAAATGTAAACCACAAACAAAGACAGATAATGACTGTTTTTGTTTTAAAAAGCTGTGTGAATCAATAAACATAAATAGGTTTCCTGTAATACCTGAGTCTGTTGCTGTGAGTATGCCGGTGGCTCTTCAGTGGGCTTCATGATGGCCGGTTGTGTGTTCTGGGAGGGGGCAGGAGCAGCTTTGGGGGCATTCCCAGGGGCCGCCTGTAAACCAGCATAGACCTAACCTATTAATATTTGTGCAATGAAAAGTCAGATACTGAATCAAAACTGTAATTAGGCCACAGTCAAATTTTGTCAGTGAAATCCTTTGTGGCTGAGAGGTGGAGATAGAGAGAAATTGGGTAGCGGATAAAATTAGGTCAGTGACTCAGAAGAACACAAATGCAGGCAAACACTCATTAATGGGGAAGCAAGTTAAGCTGACCGTTCTGGCGTCTGTGAAGGGGTTATACTCCTCCAGACCACCAGGAGGGGCAGATCGGGTCACCTGCGTCACTGAAGGATCCTACAGGAAAAAGACGACCAAGGAGGGTTTCAGCAGGCGAAAACTACAACCACAACATCAATAGTGTATTTATTGTTGTTGTTAACTTGTTTGTATGAAAAACTACAAGCAATCGCACATTCATTCCCTTGTTTTGACCAGGTATTATTGTTGACAACAGGGAAGATGGAAACAGACGCACATGTTTATCTTATTCTATTGAATGCAAGTGGCCCTCATTGATCTTGTGGTCATCTGAAACACTATGTGATTTGGAGGAGAGGGACTGGAAAAAGACACTACTTGACATGCTTGCATGTAAGGAAATTACAGTATGTACAGGTACTACAGTATCATGTGCTATGAACGGTCAACAGTTTGCAGGTATCGTTTCAACCAGGACTCCACCCACTAATTAACACACCTACAGGGGAGGGACTTAACATTTAAATCACCATCTAAGGTGTCTTGTTAGGATGAAAACCTGCAGATTGTTGGCGGCACCTGGGCATGGTGGAAGGTAAAGTAGTTCACAGGGATAACAAACTCTTCCGTACACAACTGAACACAAACAACCAGCTCGTTAAATGCATCTTGCAAAAAAAGAAAAAAAAGAAACACAAAATCTCTGTCAATCCACAATGACTCTATTAGTAAGTCGTTAAAGCGTTTCCAGATATTAACGTGTGCAACGTTTATACGTAAAATGTAAAGTAACAGCTTTTGTTTGCAAGGTAAATTCATGTTCGATTACTGCTATGACAATATACAACTCTTATTTAAATCTCCTAGGCCTGCTACGCAGCCAAATGTGGAGATATATGTAAGCACACAATGTACCTGACAGATGCTAAACAGCCGGTTTGCTAACTTATTTATCAAGCTAGCAGGTGTAAGCAAATGTTTACTAGCGATGGGCAGAGCTAGCCAGCTAACATCATGTGTCTTTGTTCTTAGTTGGCATGGCCGTTATTATATTGTTGGAAACAAACATCCTGAGTAACAACGTGCTAACTTATCCTTTATAGCCTATTTTATAAAATGAACAGCCATGTTGTTAGTGGTGAGATACATAATGTCAGTAGGGATTAGCTCGTTCTGCTACCTAGCTGTATAGCAAGGAAAAGCTCTGGTTAGCTGTCAAGGTACTAGCTGAGACAGTTAGCAGGGATGCTAAAGTGAGACTGGCCTCATTGGGCTTTGGAGCGTACGTTAGCTTGCTTGCTAGCTAGCTTTCAGGCTAAGTAAGCTACCTGAAAGGGATTGCTGAAGTCCGGGTCTGCGAACGGGTTGCTGTCAAAATCCGACATTGTACAGCCTTTCTAATAACGGTCTCCTGTGAGGAAGAGCTCCCAGGTTCTCCAGGGATGGTGCAGTATCTTAATTTGACTGCCTCTCTCTGCTTGCCCCCAGTCTTCTCCGCCTCCTGCTGATGGAGACCCCTTGCTTAGCGAGCTAGCCAGTAGCACAAAGATGGCAGGAGAGGATGCGTGATGAACTGCACCTCACTACGTCACTGTTTCAGCACCGCGGACAGCATGATCCTGGCCAGGTACAGTTTATCACAGTGCACTGGGAGATGGAACATCAGCCCTTCGTGTCGATGGGGTGTCACATAAAAAAATATAATTTAATATCTACTTGAACACTGATTTCATCAAAATGAAGGAATGATTCCTTGTTTGCTCATCTTTTTCATTTCAGACATGGTCGGGGTAATAAATTAGAGTAAATTTACGCTGGGCCCATTTGACCTCAACCTTCTTGTGAATGTGAATGGCTTATGTACCTACCTCACCTCCAGGTTTTCATCAATTGCAGTGCATTACATTGCACTTTCATCATTTACCTAGGCATGCAAAAATCACTCAGTGCTGCTGCACTGGAATATTGCTGCCAGACTGCAGGTTTTCTATGTGTTTGCCTGTTTGTGTTAATATGATTAAACAGAACACCTTATTTAAGGATATGACCAATGTCTGTATAACACATGGTGGTTTCCTATGTGTAACTTCTCGTAGTAAGTGCTCTGGATATCTTTGAGAAAGAGACTTTGCTGGTGAGTTTAAATTAAGTTTTGGTAGTTTAAGCCAGTGTTTTTCAACCACTGTGCCGTGGCACACTAGTGTGCCGTGGGAGATCGTCAGGTGTGCCGTGGGAAATTATCCAAATAGGCTACAGAGTATCATTTTTTTAAATATTTGGCTTGTGGTGTGCCTTGTGATTTTTTTCGATGAAAAAAATGTACCTTGGCTCAAAAAAGGTTGAAAAACACTGGTTTAAGCCACATTCTATTATATTCAAGAGAAAGCAAACACCTCAATGCTCCTTTTTCATACATAATAACCAAAAAACGTTAGATATTTTGTATGGCCTCCTTTGGCCTTGATAACTGCTTGCATTTTTGCTGTCCTTGTTTTAATGTACTCTTTGACAGTCTCTTTGTTATTGAGTTCTAAATAGTTTCTGGCTGTTCCCACAAACTTAATTTAGATTAAACGTTTGTGTGATCAGTCTTTGAATCTACTAAATCCTAAATCTGTTCAATAGAATTCTAATCCAGACTTTGTCAAGGCCAGTTCAAATTTAGACTTGTCTATCCAGATTACCTTCTTTCAGTCACCAACAGCCCAGTGTTTATCCCCCTTGGTGAATCTGAGACTTCTCTCAATGTTTGCAGCTATTTTTCCTTTCAAGCTTTGTTCCATCACTTGTCTGCTTTTGGTCATTTTGGAGACTTTCTCAG
Source organism: Hypoplectrus providencianus (assembly GCA_028566105.1). NCBI lineage: Eukaryota > Metazoa > Chordata > Actinopteri > Perciformes > Serranidae > Hypoplectrus > Hypoplectrus providencianus. The sequence continues at coordinate 19,572,671 of JAOWBC010001486.1, forward strand.
ACTGATCCAGAAGCATTCATCTCCACCTGAAGATCAGCACTGCTCTTCCTTCTGTGTTTAGTACTTAAAATCTTGAGGTGACTGCTCTTCCTTGGCCCATTTTTTTATGTACCAGTCTCTGCATCCAGCATTACTAAGTACTATAATGCAGACTTCCATTTATAGTAAGCTCTCAACATATTGCTGTTTTGAATAGAGATGAGGTATTTCTAACTAAATAAACCTCTTATGCACAAAGTTGAACTGGATCACTGGGCTTCCTTGAAAAGTCAGAAATTAATCAAGCATAAAATGTATCCTCTCTAACTTTTTTTCCTTTTAGAAATGCAAGTAACAAGCTATTATTTGACATGTAAATCAAGAAATAATAATATGCTTTACTATTTTTTTGTAAAACAATAAATTAGAAATTTGTAAATAATAATAATAATAATAATCATCATCATTATCATCATAATCACATTTTAGCATAACAAATATGAATTTGGTTAAAGGGGTTCTACATACTGCTGTATTAACCATTACAGAAACATTAGGAAAAAATGTTGATTAACAATGCTGTTAAGTGAGGAGGGAGGGAATATTTCTACAAAATAAAATTAGCTGTTTTGACATCAGTAAATATAGATGTGTACTGTGTGTACAATACACGGAACTTGAGTTCCTGTAGGTCAAATACCACAGCCGTCTCCTACGCTTGATGATTATGATGATTAAGTTAATGATAATAATGATGATGAGGAGGATGATATATGGAAATGTCTGCTGCTCAGTTGGTCCCATGCCTGTGAGAAAGAGCTGGAGAGGCGAACCCAGACTGCTTATTTCATGATATGTAACACTGACCTCTTTCTCAGCAGCGATCCCAGACAATTTACTGGAAATCATTTCATTTTACTCGTCCCTATAAGAAGTATCAGACCTCCTGAGAGCTCCTGTGGGTGTGTGTGTGTGTGTGTGTGTGTGCTTTCTCACACCGGCTTTGAGGTTTTGCCAGTTGCCTAAAATGGCCACTTGGGGGAGCTACGATCCAATAGGTCTCCTCAACCCCTTCTGCAGAATCCTTTCTCATTTGCCGTCAATTTATTTTCATTCAAACAAAGGGTGACCATGTGAAGAACATCACATCAGTTGACAGCCTGTAAATGTGATTTAAACATTTAAGCACCATTTACTCAGATTAAGTTTCAATTGAAGAACAAATGCTATTAGGTGGAAATCTTACAGTATGTGGTAAATGATGGAGGTTAAAATATTCCCTTTTATTGTTTGAATCCTGTTGCTCATTTTTAAACAAAGGCACTGTGTTACTTTGCTGTTATAGTAACTTAACAACTAAAATCTTTAATTTGTACCCATATACTTCTGTTAAGAAGCAGCTAAGCACCTTTATAGCCGTCTAATATGCTCCTTCTGCTCTATGCACTGTACCTATAACATGCTTTGCATTGATAGACTCTAGATAAACACAAACTGCGGATTCATTACAATTCAACCCCTGTCCACAAACACACACACTCACACATACACACACAAAATGAGCATCGGTTCCTTCCCTAATCTTGTATTAATGGACCCAATCACAGACTCTATGAATAATCAATGGCCAGTGGTCTGCAACCGCAGTGCTGAGACCTTGAGTGAAACTGAATTTTCCTAATAAGACACACACACACACATACACTCACACACCTTGAGGCCCTAATAAGCACTAATGCACTGTGGGTTGAGAATACGTCACATGGTTTGTTTGCTGCAGAATGTGAAAGATAAACATGCAGTGCAACTTGTGTGTATGTATGTACTGTATATATATATATATATATATGTGTGTATGTGTGTGTGTGTGTGTGTGAAGAAGAGCAGATTGACAGCAGGGACCTGTCTGTCCTTGCCCGCTCTCCTTTCTTTCCTTATGCTGCTTTCCACAGATGACTCTGTGAGGAAACAACCGCTTTGGCTAATAGCTGCTACATTAGTCTCTTAACCAGCTGGTCATGGCCATTTAGAAATGTTCATTAGGTCACGGACCAGAGTGGATAGGTGTGATAGTTCACTCCCCACTGTTGACTGTAGAAGGACAGAAAAAAGAGACAGAGAGAGGAGAGCACAGCAGGAAGGCAGGCAGACAGAAGGACAGAGAGGGAGAGAGAAGCAATTTACTGGCAAACACCGACCAAGTGTTAAAAGCTGCAGATGCAATTATCATCATAGTGCCCTGAATAAGAACCTTGTGCATAATTAGATCTCATTAAGGTCTATGAGTGTTATTTTAGGGCTCTGAAAAGGTTGGATAAGCAGGACTCGATATTATGGGTTATTAATGCTGCAACATCTGGTGCCATTCTGGCAGCAGTCTAATAGTTATCTGACTGGGCTGGAAAATTCAGCACTGAACTGATGTTGTGACCATACACCCACTGCAATGTGGAGTGCAATCGTATATATGGCGATCTAAATAGATACAGTATATAGATATGTGGTAATGTATAGCTTTATGGCGTGTGTATGCATGTGAATTTGTTTGTGCTGTTGACCAGTCAGAGCACATTACACTCCGCAGAGGGAAACGGCGCTCTGTCGCCGGAAAAGCGATTGATTCTCCATTTCCATATTAATGAGCAGATTTGTTAAGAGCCTGCAGGAGAGGGAGAAAATAACAGGGTCTTCATAGGGCACGACATTTATAAATAAAGCTGATGCAGAGAAAAATGGAAATTAAACCTTTTAGTTTAATAAATTTGAGGCGTCCGCAGCAAAGCGAGCGATTTGCATTTCCATTTGTGGCCAAATAATGAGAGTGCGGGTCCATGATGAGCCTGCTAGTGCTGCTTTTGGTTCTCAAACAGTCAGACAATCACTCCAGCGTGCAGCCCTCCACATCAATGTCATTAGCTCAGGCCTGTTAACTCTGCTACTTGGCTTTCTAAGATTATTTGGTGAACTACAGATTCCTATTGTCAATTTGACTGAGGAATGGGATTACGCTCAAAGTAAAATATACTCACTCCTGTATTGCCCAACCTGGATGTGTTTATATCTTTTTTTAACTGAATATTCAACATCCTCTATACATCCAGGTGTCACTTTAAAATGATCTTTTGTTTTTCTAAAACAACCCTGTCAGAAAGAGTCTCTGTCTTTCGCGCTGCCTCTCTCATAAACACTTGCACTTAGACACACACAGCATGAGACTCGCACACGCACCCACACACACACACAAAGCATCACTGATTGAATTTATTGGGGAATGGATGTTGACTAGACCACTCCAAGTAGGCTAGATTGTTGTTGTTCCCAGATTGACAGACAGACCCAGAGCGGCTGATTGAAAGTGCCTTTTAGCTTGCTCTCACTGTATATTTGATTTGGCAAAATGGAAGGGGAGTCCAGTCTTTTCCCAGGATGCAAACACAAGTCCCTGTGTTTGTGTGGGTGTGTGTTTGTGTGTGGTGTGTGCACATTGACTGGTGGATGCTTTAGTAAATGCTGCATAAAATATACCCCTTTCAGGTATTAATTGAATAATGCAAGCACTCCTCTTGTCAGCCATCAAGTGGGCCACTTTCTCAGTGGCCTGCGCTGCTCTCCTTGCCTGTGAATTGACTAGATTTATCTGTGTTGTTCCAGCCAATGGATGCCATTTGTTCCAAATGTTTGACATAAACATGCAAAGAGCAGAGGCGTGCACTCATAAAATAAGCTTCTAGACTGTTGTTTTACAGCCCAAAGGGACCGATGGATCTGGAGGAGGGGGGCTCTCAGCCTATCAAATCGTGTGGAGCTCTTGCCGAGCCAACGGCGTGTTAAAGTTCTCTTTCAACCAATGATGTGATGAAAAGGAACAATTGAGGCCATAAAGAAAGAAAGAGGAGAGGGAGAGGAGGAAAAGGAGCATGGAGGAGAGAGACAGAGTGCTCTGGGAGGAGGCAGAGTGCAGTTGGAGGAGAGATGTGCAGCGTTCTGCTAAGTATGCATACTTATTTTCCATGCCTTTAATGGGACACATCTCATTGGGCACCTTATGTCTGCTTCCAAACTATAAAAGATATTTAGCTTTACACCTGCAGGAAATTCCCCATAATAAAGACAATATTGGCATATGGAGGCTTTGCTGAATCTGCTCTATGCATTGTAGTGCTGCAGAGACGCCCGTGGTATTAATGCAGCTTGAAAAGAATAAAAGTGATTACTCTAGATTTATATGTATTTGACTTTTATTTTTGTGCGGAAGCGATAAAAGAACGAGACTAATCAGGATAGCCCTTAATTTACGGATTGTGTAGTCTTAGAAATCCCACTCTGATGTTGTCTATATTATGTGTATGGATTACACTCCAGGTGTGCGTGTTTGTGTGTGCGCACTGGTTTGCGCGTGTGTGTCTTTTGTGCACATTGAGGTTCGATTTGCTGATTTAGCACCTCTCTAATTTTCCACGGGGTAATATTTGCCTTACCTTCTGCCATCTGTTTTTATTATCCGGGTGAATATGTTTGTCTAAGGATATCAATAATCATAAACAAAGCCATGACTCTTTCACCTCTCCCTCTCTCGATATCGCCGGCTGTCTCTCACACAAGGCTGCTCTCAGCTCATTCTCTGATTGCACACGGCCTAAATATTTCAACGTGTAATTGGTGAAAAGCAAACATTATCAAGCCTAGTTTCAGTCAAACCACGCTCACACATGCAGTACATAACCGCACACACACACATAGATTCACACACACTGCGCCGTGGCTCATGCCTTGACTGAGTGTGTGCTCCCCTATTACAGACAGTAATTACCGTCAGTCACCCTGTGTGTCCATAACAAGCCAGCATAATGCCCTAATCAGGCCTGGATTAATCCAACCCTCTCTCTAATCACTCTAAAAGTGATTTATATTGTTTTTCCTGTTCGGAACAAATGAAATCTGTAGCCTAAATTAATACTGGCTTTTCATCACTGGGAAGTTAAAAAGCCAGTAACCATCACATTCTTGTCATTAGGCTGTGTCTGAGGAGACGCTCACACACACAGACACACATGCTCACATGCGTATTTAAGTTGAAGGGAAAAAATATGTAATGTAATCTTCCATTAACTTGGCAAACTAATAACATTTGTCTTTTGCAGAGAAAGGCTCTCAGACCAAGCAAATGGGGTCATCAGAGGAATAGCTAAAATTTTATTGCTACTGTTTCATATTGCATATCCTGCTTTGATTTAATAATTACAATCAGAAAACGGCTGCTGATAAATTACTTTTTACACTGTGCATTGAACTTTTTAGAGCTGTAAATTAAGTGCACTGAGAGTTTATTGGCCAGCCTCACGCATGTTAGCGGGAATATTTTTGCACTGTAATGGACATGAAATCATTTTTTATCCATCTACCAATTATTCTGATGAAAAATGCTCCATATCATTCTCTACAAGTCATTTGTCAAATTGTATCAGCCACAATCTTGCAATTTCTTGGTCCCGAGCTTTCATTTAAGAAAGCATGCCTCCTATTTTGGTCCATGCCTCCTACTTTGTTCATTTCCATTGTTAAACAAATCAATTCCAACCCTGACTCACTTCCCATTGTTTTTCATTATGAAGAACGAAGGCCGGACACGAATCATAACAGAACCCTGAAATTTCCTGCTCACTACTCAGTTTGTGCTCGGAATACAAACCAACTCACAAGACGCACATTTAACAAATGCAAATTGTGTGCCAATCTGGTCGAGCTATCTGGGGCTCCCGGTTCCATATTCATTTCCTCCACCCCACTGTTCACAAACTCCAAAAACAATCCCGGGGTTAACCTGAGAGAGATAGGAAATGGAGGTCTGACAGTGTCCACTCTCCCGCTCTCCTCTCTTCTCCTTTATCTCTTTCTCTTCCACACGGTCTCTCACCTTTGCTCCCCTCTCCTTCCTCCACTCTCCCCCGCTTCTCCTCTCAGTCCCCTCTCCCCTGTTCTCTTCATGCTGTGTAATTCTCATCTTACACACTCTGTTGCTCTGGACTATGAATAATGCATGGTGTGTGAGAAATCCTCAATCTCATGCTTGGCTCCCAGTGAGCATTACGGAGCTTGCATCTCTATTACGGAGATGAATAGGAGAGAGGGGAATATCACATAGGATACGCTCTAACTTCATTGTTTGTTTTCAGCATTAAAACCCCAATCTGGGATTCCTTTAAGTACATATGAATTATGTATATAAATATACAAGGTGAGGCTTGCTGATGAAAAATAATATCATCAAAACTTTTGTAATCCACCATATCGGCCCCGTTTTTCTCCAGTGTCACAATCCAAATGGATATAAACAACAAGAGCAAACCATTTACAGCTCCAGAATAGATTTAAAATTCATGCACTTGTATCCTGCCAGCCCTTGAAAAATAATTTATTTTCAGTTAATCAATTTTTTATAGAGAACTACTTTCAATTCAATCAAATAATGCTATAAAAAGCAGTTCCATAACATTTCTTTTTTTTTTTTTTGCTGTGGTGCGTTTCAGTTCTTTAGGGTATTCATTTTTTACCTTCTGTGATTTGATTTTATGGAAATGATAAGATGGCAACTGCAGGGACAAAATGCATTTATAAATACAGTCTGGCTGAGTGCTTGTGTACATGGATCCGTCTGTGTGGGTCTCACAAGTGGAAATGACCTTATAGCTGAATTACTTGACATGCAGTTAACCAAGTAGATTTAGAGTTACACAAACACTTTGAGAAACGCTCAAGTAAAAGTCCATTATTTTCAATCAGCAGTCTCATAATGGCTGCTGATACCTTTGTAAACTTAACAGTTTTACTGCGGTTTCACCAGTGATGCTAGTTTCTAGCAGCAGCATTAAAAAGCAAAAATGAAAAGTAAAAGTAGTTAACGTCCACTGCACAAGAAACAGTCATTCATCTGTATCTCATCCACAGCTAGAACCGTCATTTTACAACTGACCATCTTCTCTGTATGCTAACATTACTTTTTTTGGACAATGCAAATTTGTTTCTTCTATTTTTTTTTTTACTACAGTGTGTTGTCTTATAAACCTTTCTTGAAGCATTTCATTTGTGTATAATAATTTCCTAGTGTAAGCTATTTTTGACATTTTTAACCAATGATGCTTTTTAAAGTGATGAGGACATGTCCCCAGTGTAAATGAAAAAGAGGTTAAAAGAGTTTTAAAAGCTTTTTTGACAGTCTTTCCCTCTCTGCTGTCATTTTCTCTTTGTCATTGGGAGATTCTCACTATAGCACAATTAATGTAAATTTTTTAAAAAATATACAAAACAAATTTGAAAAAGATTTTTTTTTCATATGCTCGCCTTGCTGCTTCCTAGTGAGCATTTTGCATGTGTTACTGTACTGTGAGAGCGAGGCTACTACACAGACCCATGTTTTATGGAGTGTGTACATGCGATAAAAGCACTGAAGAGTTAAAGTGCTTTTCTACCATGCTCAAAGCCATGTGTCAGCACTAGACCACTAAATCCACACAATTCCCTTGAACAGTTTCCCTTCCTCTGATAGTCTATCATTCCTCTGTTTCAGGTGGCTGGCCACTGTGGCTGACAGGGCCGAGTCCTTGAGGAGATCATGTGTCTGTGGAAAGTACAGGGCAAACACTGATGTTTGAGCTTTCAAACAAATGTCCCTGCTGTTGCCTTTTCCCTCCGTGTCTGCTGCGCTTCAGTCAAAGCTCCATGGCATGGCACATGGAGCCATGCATGGTTTTGCATTGTTAGAGTGATATCATGCACAGTACAGTGGTGATGTAAAATCTCTAATGTCTTTCATTCTGTAGTCATGAATGTATTCTCATCTTTCTGGAATATGTTCCAATTATATTTCACCAATCTTTTTATTTTCCATCTTTATGTTCTGCTTCACACAGGACCTTACACCGTTTGTAATATAAAGCAGGAATAGAGAATATTATAGATTATAACCTCCCCATTATCCTGAAATCAAACAGAAATACGCCTCCCATTTTGGTGGACATGGCTTACTCTTTCTGTCTTTTTCATGCCCATTTTGGCTGACGCCCAGATGAATCACACTAACGACCTGGGCCCTGTGCTGCAGCACTGCTCTGAAATTAATATCTAAGGAATGGAGATATAGGGCAAATAGATGAGAATAGGAACCCGATATTCACTCTTGGGTACTACGTGCTCAGGCACAGACACACACACATACATGCCCTCGCATATACTGCACACAGAGCCTGACAGGCAGGCTATTATCCCCCAGCCCGGGCTGCCGTAATTGGCTATCGCTTTTTACAAATGTGGCTCCGTCTGACTCGCATATCAGCTCCCGTCTCATCAACCGTGTAGGGGTCACCATGTCCGTGCTTGTGTGAGTGTGTGTGTACACGTGTGCGTGGTGGTGCATGTGTCTGTGTGTGTGCATGTATATATGTAGGGGTCACCGGTGTGCCCATCCCTCTCGTCTCCATTTCACATGCTCATTTACGTCCATGCTAAACGAGCCAACGGATGCTAAGTGTGTCAGTGGCTGGCTCCTCTTTAGCAGCGCCGGAGTATTTAGCCATTAGTCTGCTAATAGCATCAAGATCATTCTTACACCGGCTAGCTGATGATGAAATATTAGCTTAGCTCAGGCCGTCATTAGTTAGTCTGGGCTTGCCTTGGAGGTCAGGTTCATCTTATTTCTCACACACACAGATCAAATCCAGTTATTAACTGAATGTGTAGATTCATTTCTTAATTTTCTCAGCTTGTAAAGCTTTTTTTTTTTTTTTTTTTACAAAGCCTACTGCAGCTAAAATCAGCGTCTTTCAATATCAACGTCTTTGATAACCCCAGAAGTAGCAGTTTTCTTTCTGTTTGATAGTCCTGATGAACTTTCCTTATTCATTTTTGCCTTATTGGACAGTTTGTTAATATTGTTAATATAACTTGATATAGGTTAAAAAAAAAAAAAGATGAGCAAATTGCAGCATTTGTTTATTTGTTTAAGATGTATCCCAACTCTTTTGGAATTGGGGTTGTACATGTATATATCATGAATAGGGTTAGTGTTGATTATCTTCACTGTCATGTTCACATTATATCCTGCCAATTATTTTTCTTAATTTATTGTTTGGTCTATAAAATGTCAGAAAATTGTAAAA
>JAOWBC010001486.1:19594848-19605342 GCA_028566105.1 Hypoplectrus providencianus
CCCCAAACGTCAGCATCCATCATTCCATTTACAGGAGCTTGACAAAATTAGCTGCCTTTGTGCCATAGTCACTCTAATTGGCCGAGGAAGAAAAACAGGCTTTTGACACAAACACAGGCAACACATTCACTTACCGCAGCACTTGTCTCTCTGTGGATGTTAATGCGAAAGAGGTTTAGGTTTTAATTCACCAGAACAGAATTGGCTCCGGCTTGAGTGCTTCGTTTTCTACCCTGACTGCTCTTCACAAATTTCCCTGCCGTCTTTTATTGCTTTTAAACCACAGTTTTATGTTCTTTCTTCACTGATGGATGTTCACTCAGTACTTACTTGCTTGTCTGGTGAGATTACGTCCCCTAAGAAGTCAGTCTTTGTTTTATCATTGTGACCAAAAGTATTTTTTATTTTTTGGTATTGCCATATTAGTCAAATATTCTACTGCATATGAAATAACCTTGACTATTGACAAAGCAAGGACACTCACTGTGGGTATGCTCGCCTGTGTGTGTGTGTTTGTGTGTGTAAATCAATGACAGTGAATGGGAGGAACCCCTCTACAAACCCTCATCTTTCATCTTGAATAACCGATATCATAAACAGACGCTACTCATCAATCTCACCTGTGTTCCCGATACAAAGATGGGAGGCAGGCCTATTTCCCTCTCTTTCTGCAGACCTGATGACATTTACTAAATTGCCCTATGCGTGTGTGTATCTATACACACAGAGAGCAATGTGTTTGCGAGTGTGTGTTTCTACGTGCATGTGTCCAGTGTTTGTGCTTGGCAACATTTGTGCAAACTTGATGCTGTCTGTTTGTATTTCAGTAATATTGTAGATCAATTTAGTTTGAGTGGATAGTCTGGTTTCCAGTGATCTTTGTCTTTTTTTCTTCTTCTTCTTCTTCTTTTGCAGTTATCTTTGCAAGCAGCTGTGCAGCTCCACAACCATCCACAGAGGGGCAGTGCAGCAGTTTGCAGCTGCTGTGGACCGGGAGAGAAAATGAAATAAAAGTGGGGATAAATCAGGAAAACCAGCACACATGAAGAAGAGGTAAAGATTGAATTATGTTTAATGATGTCATTTGGAGAGGAGTGTGCTATATTATAACAAATGATAAAAGTGTGTTTTAATGAGGAGTCATAAAGACTCTGTAGACAGTCTTATTCAGTAGGCCTCAGAATTGCCTTGCAAGGGTCCTCGGAGTTGAAAAAGAACAAAGTGACTTTGGGACAATTATTGCACGCCTGTTTATTATCACTTACCAATTCAATGCCAAATTGAGTGTGCTTGGAAGTGTGTGTGTGTGTGTGAGCTCAATGTGTGTGTGTGGCCCAAGGTCATGGTAAACATTGTACATCACTAGCTTCAGGCAACAGTGATAATCCCAGGATAAATAATAGATGGAGTATATAAATCTATTAGCCTGAACACAGCCTGATAAAGACATTTATCCCTCTGAAAGGGGGATTACCAGACTAAGACCCTTTGTTTTTGTGTGTATATGTGTGTATGAGTGCCTGTGTCTGTCTTTTACTATAAGGCTGACAAAGGAGTCAAAGTACAAATGCTATGAATTGAAGAAATCGAAGAGTTTTTATTATTATTTTCAAACATGCCTTCGAGCCATTTATTTTGAATATCACCTACCTCACATGAAACATTACGAGCTAATTTTTCATGATAAAAAAAAGAAGAAAAGTAAACATGATTGTGATTAAAAGGCTCTTTTTACTGAATCGTTTGGAGTTGATACGGCGCTCAATGAAGTGTTCTCCCGCCAACTGTTCCTTTCTGAACTCCAACCAAACAAAGTTCGCAGCAACAGCAAAACAAAGAGTGCCACAGCAATTAGTTGGAAACAATTAAATATCATTATGTTGTAATTAATCTGCACACAATTCATTAAATACTAATTCCGTGCGAAAATCAAAGAAAGAAGAATGCCGTCAATACGCTGCTTTAATTAGCATGTGATTGACAGCGTGCTGAAATGGAGAGTTTTTGCATAGGATGACTCGACCCGTCTGTGTGTGTGTGTGTGTGTGTGTGTGTGCAAAGTGAATCATCTTAAGTGTGCAAAGATAAACTCCCCTCTGTCTGTTGATGGTAATTAAGTTTGCTCCCTGTGGGGTTGCTGCTATGGCCAGGTTGGGGGGAGACAGGTGGGGGGGCATGATCTGTGCTAATTGTTGTACATGAGAGCCTGTTTTGGCTGCTGATGAGCACTGCGGGGCCTCTGTGTGTGTGCGTATATGTGTGTATGTGTGTGTCAGAAATGTGAAACTGAATGGAGCCATATGACTATGGGTCACACCCAGAGTGCCGTTGCTAGGATACAGCATCTGAAGCATCATGGAGGGGTGGTACCGGGGTACTCCATCTTCAGCCCCCCCACCACCCTGATCCTGCTTCCTCTCCCCTGTCCCCCCTCGGCCACTTCCCCCTGGGGTTTGGCTGAATGGCCTGGGCTGTCAGGGGCTGAATGGTTTCGGGGTGACAGGGGGGTGGTGTCCTATTTGTCCCTAAATGCTTCTCTATAGACCCCTGATAATAGACTGGCTGCCTGTTCCCCTTCCCCACCCGCCCCGCCAAACCTCCGCCGCCACCTTCACCCACTCTGTCTCTGTCTCCTTGTCTCATTGTCTCCCTCCTCATCCCCTCTGTCTCGCTTTCCTCCCTATCATGTCTCCTTCTCTTCCTATCTCTCTCTCTGTCTCTCTTTTTCTTTTCTCTTTCCGCTGCTGCACTTCTTTAGGGTCCAGTCCTCTGATGTGTAAGCATTCTCTGCTGCTTGTTAGATTGTCCGTGTGTTGCGTTCAAGTGCCGTTGGTGTGCATGTAAAAGCAGAAGGTCACTGCTTATTACTCACCTCTCCAGCTCCTCAGCATTGTCCAGCGGCTCCGGCTCTTCCAGTGTTAATAGGAGCTGCTTTTGATGTTGGTCTTTCATGCTTTGTTGGGAGACATAGCTGAGGATACCTTTGATGACTGCAGGCCTGTTAGTCAGGCTGCGTGATAAATGAGAGATCCGTCATTAAAAAGACTTTTCCCTTTACTTCCTGTGATCAAATAAAAAATAATAAAGCGATGAAACTGATTCAGGCAGAGGCTTTGAAAAGAATACAAAGCTCCTGCCTCTCTCTGTATTCACCGCACACAGAGAGGTCACCAGCTTGCCTCTGGATCACCCTCTGCTTAGTGGATTCACTGCATCAGATGTTTGTGTGCTTTCACAGTAAAAAAAAAAAAAAAAAAATCTGTTTACTAACTTGAATGTGCATGCTTGATTCCATGTATGTCTGTGTGTGAGCATGTGCGCCTGTGTTAGGGGTCAGGAGTGAAGATGTTACCCTCTGGTCATTCATCACAAGCGTGACACGCTCTCCCCTGCGCTCTGGTACGCAGAGGCAATGTTTTATAAAAGAATAACACGTCAGCGGGCACTCGCCGGCCATCCATTACCACCCTGTGCAACCTGCAAAGATGTACAATAGGCTCACAGATCACATGCACTCACTGCGCACCATGCTTGTCGTCTGCATATACAGTACCACTCATTATCCTGCTTGCTCAGTTTTTTAAATATTTTGATGACTTTTTAGAAATCTTCATTGGCCTATAAAATCCTGTTTCCTCTAGTGTGTGATCTGTGTTGTTGTGCAGAGACAGAATGAGGCTGAGGGTGGAGGGAATGAGAGGTTTGAGACACAAGAGGCCTGAGATCAGGAAGCAGAGTTAGTTTATAGGAGCTTGAAAGTGTTGGGTGCTGGGGGGAAAATGTCTTTATCTTCTCTGTCTTAACACACACACACACACACACACACACACACACACTTAAGGCTGCCCTTACATGGCTCATCACTCATCTAGCTGACAGCAGCTGCTGCCACTACTGCTACACACACATTCACACAAGGTGTCATGTTAATCAACAGTGAAGACTGTTTATATTTTGCTTAAATGTATTTGTGTAATATATTGTCGATTAATACACACACACTGAATAACTCAAAGGTATAGTTCTGCATTTTAGGGGGATAAGCTTGTTTACTTTTATAGCAGAATTGGAGATATGACAACTTCTGGGTCTGTATAGAAGGCTATGAGAAAGTTAGCCTATTTATTACTTGATTTATTACCTCAGTAACATTTTGCAAAGAAGTTATGGTCCCAGTTGCTTTTTTTTCAAGTCTTCTTAAACACAACATGATGTTAATTTAGTACATTTTGGTCACATTTACAGTAAAATAGACAATACAGCAGGGTATGCTTTAGGGAGTTGCTACCTTGTGTTTTTTCTCTCAAAAGTCACTTCATAGAGTTATAGTTAATTGCACATTTAACTGTCTAAAAGTGTCTTGCTCAACATAGGGTTGTACCAAAAGGCTCTTGGAGTTGACTTATGGATACACCTTGCAGATTCCAAAATAACGTAGGGAAATAGTTAGCCTAACAAACTTCCCCTCTAAAACTAAAAGTGTTAAATTAATTATTTTCCAGGTTATGGGTTGTCTAGTAGAAAGTTGCTGCTGCCAGATTAAAATAGTCATCTCCATAAAGTGGCAAATGGTCATTTAACACTTACAGATGAAACATTAATTAGAGAACATCAGGTGTTTTGTTTTTCTTCAGAGAAAGTCAGAATAGCTGTTTCCAGTCTTTACGCTAAGCTTATTAGCTGAAGGCTCCAGCTTCATGTCTTGTGGAAAGACATGAGAGTGGTTTTGATATTCTCATCCAACTCTCCAGTGGAAAGCAAACAAGGGTATTTTTCCAAGGAAAAATTATTACCTTTTATATAAACTAAATAAGCATTTTTCTTGTGTGCTTTTTTGGCAAATCTTGCAAAAATATATTTGTTTTCCCTCTGATGTAGCAAATAATCCACAGGACCACAAGCATTAAAACTTAGTCGGTGGTTTGTGTATTTAGTCTTGTATTTTTTTCATTTGTGGTTTCTCTTTTGTTTTCATTTGCGGTGCAGTTTGTGCCTTCGGGTGCATCAGTATTTTGGATGCGACAGCTCGTGCTGTGTAAGACAGAACAAGTTGAGGACGTTGTGAGTTATAGAGCTCTTAGACCACTTTACGAGGACTATTATCTCTCAGTTAGTCTCAGTTTTATGTGCATTTTCTCTGGGCTGGTCTGGAACCATCAATTTAATGCTTTCATAAAGCAAGGTTAGATAGCACTGAATCAAACAGAAAGCTCGCTGACACTCTCCTCTGCTTTAGAGCTAAAGTCACAAAGAGGAGACGAGAGAAGACGACGAGGAGAGGCGATGAAAGATGGAGAGACAGTTTTATGATGTCTTTTTAAAGCCAATTTAGAGCAAAAGTTTAGTTTCCTGCTGCAATAACAATTGGAAATGTAGTCACATAGTGAAACCCAAACAAATATATTTCAGTCGGTCCGATTGAGTGTCTTCTGCTTGGACGCTTTATTGTCGGACATGACTCTGTGTTCATGTATCAAACAGACTTATGTGTTTTGCGAGGCGTCCGTTTTCATGGCGCTCATTGCCTGTTTTATAGCAGGCCGTTCCTTTCATGATGTTGCTCTATCACCTGCTGTTTCCTGTCAGCCGCCTGAGAGACAAAGACTTTGTCGTTAGTCCAAACATGTACGTACCATTCACTTGAAAACAAATAACAGGCACAGATCGATATTGGTTGAAACGGAGTGTAGTGCTTATGGACAAAACACAGTTTTCCAAGCAGGCATTCAATACAAGTCTGATTTCATTTCACCTCATTTATGAGTTGTGCGTGTGACTGGGTGTATGCGTGTGTAATCCATCTGCTCTAGTGTGACACCTTAATTTTGAATGCTGGGGGAGACACAGCAGGCCAAGAGAACAAATGGATAAGGGAGGGAGTGAGGGAGGAAGGAAAGGAGGAGAGAGTAAAGAAGGAAAGTGACCCAAGTAGAGATTTTTGTTGTGTGAGTGTGTAAGGATGCAGTGCCAGCACTCTCTGACAAGGAAGAGGAGATTTATCACCTCTCAGCGGCACCTTACACCCTGACAGAATGGCAGTGTGAGAATCCCCCTGACGCACACACACATAAACACAGATGTACCCTGGTGTGTGTGTGTTGTGACAGGCTGCAGGTTCTTTTGTCTGGCTTTGACGAGTCTGTCATTAGCAGAGACGAGGAGAGACAGAGGGCCTCATCAGTATTTAAATAGTCTGACATCTCTGCCACCACATTTCTGCAGCGGCTTCCTGCTCTCCATCCCCAATTTTCCAGCTTGTCTCCTATCTGCCCTTTTATCCATCTGTCCTTCTACTTACCTTCTATCCATCCCTCTACCACCAGGCCGCTCTCACGCTCTGTCAGTTCCTTTTTCTGCTCTTTATATCAGTGACTGTGAAATGTATTCCCTTTCTTTTCTTTTGTTACTTCACAGCGTGTGTTGGAATTTGTCACAGAGTGTTACCTGCTGTGCCTGACTACCTGGTGTAAAGTATTAGATTCTCTTTACTTTGGCTGCGCTGAGTGAGTTTTTGGCTGTAGTGAAATTCAGCATGGCAACAGGCCAAAGGCTAAATCTGACTTCAGAATTACACCGAATCTTTCTGGCAGTATCCCAAAAAAAAAATAACAGGTATATCTTAAGGCCTGCATCCCAGTTGGCTGAATAAACGTTGGCATTGTGTGTTTCTGGAGACCAAATACATTGAATATTAATATTTTATTGCCCGCACAGTGGTATTAAAGCTTTCGGAGTAAAATTAAGCATACTTATGCACAAGGGTGCAGTTGTAAACGCATGGTTAATGTTACTGCAAAAAGTACTTGGTTATAATAAGGAAGAAAAATCAAGATTTGGGTTAAAAAAGCTTACATCTTCACTTAACTACTGGACGCAGTTTCAAATTTGACAAACAACAACAAACCACTGGTTCACAGTTATGTAGGTTACATTGAGTTTGATGAAAGAATGTGACATATTTAAGTAAGACTTAAGACTTTAAACCCCCAAAACAAAATTAAAATTGACTTAATGTTTCACACAGGACAAAGCGGACCTGAACACCTCTCTCCAGGGCTACTTTTTCAGCAGACTGTGGAGCTTGTTATACTATATCAGCACTGTTGCAAGACCAAAGGGCACCAGAAATATTTCATATCAATATACCTGCTGCTTTTTGAAACTTACAATGCCAACATTTTCCTTCCACTGGGCAGTTGTAAGCTTTCTCCTGTCTGCTGTGAGGCTTTTGTCGCAGCAGCCGGACAATCCTCCCGGCTGGTCTTGCTCATGCATAAGCTACTCACCGCAGCAGCAAGTCACTTTGTGCAAAGAAGTACTCAAATCTACAGGAGGAAATAGAAGGAACAAAAACACAAGTCGGGACGGGCTTAATTGTGATTCTGATTTGAATGAGAAAGCAGCTTAACAAAAGGGCCATCGGAGGCAGAGAGGTAAAAGGTTTTACCTTTAACAAGCGCTGCGCTAAAACAACTCTGAACCTGAAGAGGTGCGCTCTGAAAGGCATGTATAAAGCTCTTTGTAAGTGTCTGCTTATGAGTGTGTGTACGTGTTAGCAATTGTACATGTGTTTGTATGTGTGCATGCCACACACACACACGCACACACACGGGTGATTTATTCCAAGCACAGGGCAGGTAAATTGAAGCAGGCCTTTCAGGTTGGTTTTCAGCTCCAGGTCTAATGAGAGCAGCGTTTCCCGTCTCTCCAAACAATGCGCTCCTGTCTCTTAAGAGCCCTTCCACCCGCCTGCAGCCTAGCCACTCTACATTAGATCTGTGGCCTGCAGCAGCCACTACAGTGAAAGGCCTCAGGCTCTGAAATGGCTGTTTGATTCTCTCCCTGCTTTGCCTCTAAATGAATGATTTATTGGCTGTCAATGAGGAGGCCAAGCGTAATGGACAAAAGCAGCACTGCAGAGCCCCAGTCAAGAGGATGTTGTTGTGGATGTTCTCTTTGAGGATCTCCCTGCCTCTGTCTGAAACTGTAATGAAGAGTAAACATCCTTGCTAGTGCCAGAACAAAGATAGTTGGGCTGCATTAGGAATCGTATAACTCTAAGTTGAATGTTGACATCTTGCACCTTTAGCCCCAAATAAAAACATTTTTTTAAAATCCAATTCACAGTTTTGATAAATTGCTGAGGAGATGATACTCGTTGTCACAATATTGCTGTAGTGTTGCTCTTAAATTGGCAGCAGTCATATAAATTAAAATGGTGAAAATGAGCCGGATTTCTGAGCCACAGATGCAGCACGGTGTAGGCCATCAGACACAGCAATTCCTTCTGCTAGCACACGACTTCAATCAATTAACGCCGCCCAGTAACCTACCACACTCACACTGTGGCTGGAGTGGACGCAGGCGGAGGCAACGGAGACGTGTTATTTAAAATCCCCACAGCTTTTGTTCCCGTAAAAGGGGACATTAACACCCGCTCGTCCTTTGGCCTCTGCTTGTCATCCAAACGGCTAATTTCTCCAGATCCCCTCTAATCCCCCAGGAGGGACAGCAGGGCTCGGGGCCAGCAGGGACGAGGGCCTCAGAGGCGGCCCGCTACAATAGAGTCGATGGGTGCTTTTAGAATTGACGTTCTAAAACGTGCCTTTGTTTGCATCATGCTCCCTGGTGTCCCGCCTTTCAGCGGCTCTAATGATAAGTGACAGGCCATTAATTGAAGCTCTTTAGGAAGCCATCATCAGACACACGTCTGATCCTTCTCCACTGAGACCTGTACAACAGTGCTGCAGGATGCTGGATGAGAAAATTGTGGGGTTAGGTTGCTTAATCGGTTCGATTTTATTGGTGCTTGTAAATCACTGGTTTCTCAAAAAAACAAAGGGGCGAAGATATTATTGGCTAGATTTGGCTAGATTTTTTGTAGCACTATTTGGCCACTTCTTTTGAGGGGACAAATATGGGTCAATAAAATTTAATGTCCGTATTTAAAAAAAAAAAGTGATGCTTTGCAACCTACATTCAGACAAGACAAGATATCTAATGCTCAAATACAAACAGTCTTTCTGAATCAGATGCATTCTGTTTCATTATGTTTCCAGTAGGTGTCCCTTTTTTGGAAACTGGGTTGAGAATGATTTTAAAGAATTATTGTAACAAATTAGCAGTAGTGCTACAGTCCAGTTTTAATTTCTTTCTGCTTTTGTGATCATTTGTCCAATGAAAATACAGTGCATATAGTAAAAAGCAAAAAGTCCAGTGTGTTTTACAAACCTTACAGGAAACAGAAGGAAAAAGAAATAGTAAGTGGGGTGTAAATACTCATTTATTCTGCATAGCAGGCCAGAGTGTCTACATAAAAAGTATCTCTTCTTTCAGTCTTTACTCCAATCATAATATATTGCATTCATAAAGCACAGTGTGGCGCCATCGACTGTTTTTATTTTGTTTTCCGTGCTCGCCTCCACTATGAGCTTCAGTCTTCAACTTTTCAATATGACTTTCTGCAGCACAAATAAACGCCAGGAGTGATTTACTCTGCAGCGCTGGCCCATCATTAGAAAAATGCGTCCACTGCTGATGTACTGATGATAAAACAAAAAACTCATCGCATGGGTTTACTGAGCTTTTCATAAGAAAAAAACAGTAGATGCAAAATCCATATATAATGACATATTTAATTATATATTTAAATGCACAACAATTACTCCAGGGCCAGCATAAGGAAGGAACATGAGGGACAAAATAAAATACATGTCAACTGCTTGTTTGTCACCCGTCAGCCTGTTAACTATTAAATTTAATATAATGTAATTGAGTATTATCAGCTCTTTGCAACAATAAAAATAGAATAAAGATAATGAAATATGTTGGGAAGATAAAGTTGCTTAAATCACCAACTGTAAATGTTTCCAACATTTACATAATTTTTAAACAGTTTGTTCCTTTAGTTTTGCTCTAAAAATGAAAACTAGCTACTGTCTTTGTTTTGTGGTTAAGTGTACATGGATTTATTTGAGGGGAAAAAGAGTTTGAAACATAATAAATTAGGAAGTGTTCGGTTCATTTGATATTTTTAGTCTGTGAACTATACCCTTGAGATTTTTGTTGACTTTGTATAAACAGCCCAACAGTTCATAAACACTTTCATCACGCCTGTGACTGTGCCATAATCTACAAGGTCAAAACTGTCACTGGCCACGATAAAAACACCAAATAATCTCAACTCCAGAACTGAGACCTGCATTGAATTTATTCCACATCCCCAAGTCCAGTCATCCAGCTCCAGTTCATTCCCCTCCAGCCAATTTACCATCTGTGCATCTCTCCATCTTCTCCCTAAAACAGGGAAGGAAACAATTGTCGCTGTTTGGGTTTTAGAGGCTAAATGATGTCGCTAATCACCAGCTTTTAGTGGGGCTGATTTATGGTAGGGACATGAATTGTTATAGGCTGACTTATATGTGTGTGTGTGTGTGTGTGTGTGTGTGTGTGTGTGTGTGTGTGTGTGTGTGTGTGTGTGTGTGTGGGTGTGTG
>JAOWBC010001486.1:19626541-19636690 GCA_028566105.1 Hypoplectrus providencianus
TCTCCTCTCCTCTCCTCTCCTCTCCTCTCCTCTCCTCTCCTCTCCTCTCCTCTCCTCTCCTCTCCTCTCCTCTCTCCTGGTCTACATGTCTGAATCAGACGCATCAAGCCTCTTCTGCTGCTTGCTGATTGCTTCTCCTGAACCTTCGGGAGCTGGTCACAGCTTTCCTCATCTCAGTGGACCATGCACCAGTCCATTTCCTTAAGTTTTCACGCTGTGCCACACAGAGGCTACTTCCCTGCGTCCTGGCAGATTGCGGTTGAGGAGCATAAAAGATGAGCTGCTGTGGTGCAGGAGGAGAGAGAGAGGGAGAGGGAGAGAGAGAGAGAGGAGTCCTCGCTCGGACGCCTCCTTTGTGCGGCTGGAAAGAAACCTATTTAGTCCCAGGCGGTGGTCTATTCACCAGGCTCACCCTGACATCTGCCAAAAGCCCTCTCTAACCAGCACTGTCTGGAGAAGGAAGAGTGGAGCGCAGATCAATGGCTGTCCTGTTAATTGTATAATAGACCTACTTATGGAGCACTGCTAAAGGGGCACAATCGTTTAGGGTCCACCACGTCTGATTCTGTTTGAACCAAACAGGCCTAAATACCTTTAATTGCGCCCGCGTTGATGAAAAGTCGATGGGAGTTAAAGCGGCCGATCACTAACAGAGCTTAAATCCATCTGTACTCGTTTATTTATTTATTTCCTCCATTTGTCTCCACAAATCACCTGCCATGGGGGAATGGGGGGGCGATATTCGTTTTGTTTGTGATCCAAGGACGGGAGGGAAGTGGGGCTCTGAGGCCTTCTCATCTCCTACATCTTTTTCTTTTCTATACACGCTGTGATTCGTACAGAATACACTCAGGGTGCTTTCCCTCCCAATAGGTTATAAAACACCATCTCCTAAAATCTTTTTATTTCTGCATTACTTGTGTTACTTGGAATCACAAAATCCAGTCATTTGAAATTGAATTTATTTTCTAAACGTGTCCATTTATTTAATTGAAATTCATTTTTTTTCCTGGCTCCAAAAGATCCTAAACTCTGTGAGCAAAATAAAGCAAGCCTTTGCACGAGCTCACCTGCAGTATTTTAAATGTGTGTACAAACTGTGTCCTGTCATGGCAGACGCTATATGAGATTAAACAAACACATTAAGATGTTTAACGTGGAATAATTTGAGCATGAAAAGCTAATAAATCAGAGGACGGAATGGCAGAGGATTGAATTGAATTGTAGTGTTTTTTTGTGCGCGTTTGGGTCCATGCGCGTGCGTGCAGTGCTCGCTCGCGTGCGGGCGTGTGTGTGTGTGTGTGTGTGGAGAAAGAGAGAGAGAGAGGGAGAGGGAGAGGGAGAGGGGGGAGTCACGTCGCTGACATTTCCCAGCTCCTGCTCTGATTGGCTCTTATTTGAGGAAGCTCACGGGTTCTTTCAACTAATAAGCGCCTCCCCATCGCTCTAAAGGACATTATAATGCAAGGGACCTCCTTTTTTAACCACAAACCGAATTTTCGTTCATTTAGACCATATATACTTTTTAAATTGCCCCAAAGTTGTGGGATTTTTTTGGACCGCGTTTCACCCTGGAGCGGTACGCGATGCTCTCTCACGCCGACCTCCTGGATGCTCGGCTCGGTGAGTTATCATCACTAAACTCCGGCCCTAAACTCCAGTGTAAGATTCCAACTTCTTATTTAACCTTGTGAAGTGATAGATAGATAGATAGACTGTGTAGTTAATTGCGTTAACATTTAAGTGCTTTATCGCTGCAATTCTTTCCAGTCATTTATCAGTGAGTGAGAAATGATCTGACAGCAGGAATTACGGTGTAAAATTACGAGCTCAGCTACATTTAGTTTATTTGGTGAAATGTTTGGATTAATATGCGCCTGTTGTCATAAAGAAGCAAAGCTGCTTGATTCAACTGTCATTTATAGATGCTGCCGTGTGAGCTTTTCCTGTATTTACTCTCCTCCTCATCCTCTCAGGGATGAAGGATGCTGCAGAGTTACTCGGACACCGAGAGGCTCTCAAGTGCCGGCTGGGTGGTGGGGTGCCGGACCAGGGGCATCCAGGAGACATGGCCCCCGGTTCAGACTCTGTAGAGGGGACCACGCTCCTGCCGGGAGAAGACATCACAACAGTGGGATCCAACTCAGCCGGCATGCCGGTGAACGGGAAGGAGCAGGAGAAGCAGCAGCAGCAGCAGCAGCAGCAGCCGCAGCAGAGCTCCAGCCAGTCCGCCAGCCAGCAGAAACAGAAGCGGCACAGGACGCGCTTCACCCCGGCGCAGCTCAACGAGCTGGAGCGCAGCTTCGCCAAAACCCACTACCCGGACATCTTCATGAGGGAGGAGCTGGCGCTGAGGATCGGTCTCACCGAGTCCAGAGTTCAGGTAAACACACGTGCAATGTGTATTTTTTTTTTTTTTTTTTTTTTACCGTGGCGTGACGTGGCAGGGTGCGGCTCTGCGTCCGGTTCTTAGAAATGTCCAAATCACGCTTTAAAATCCAGCTGGACGACAGAGAGCAAAAATAGGCTCGAGCAGCACCGGGACGGGATTCAGCATCAGTTTCTCCACTGTGCGTTTGAAAGAAATAACTTTGATTTTTTTTGTAAATCTTATTTTATTTGCCACACTGTATTATTAGTTATTGGCCACAAAATATTAGCGCACAGGATGGTCAGTGATGTTTGTAGCTGTTAAGTTTTGGATGCAAATGTTTGAGAAATAACAAAACTGACAGCTGTGTGGGCGCTTCTGGTCGAGTTACATTAAATCTGAACATAAAGAGTATCGTGGTGCACATTATAATAAAATTTTAGAATTCTTAAAAAAAAAAAAAAAAAACTATTATTTTGGGTTTTATAAAGTCTTATAGTGTGTATCAGTTATGAGCACACTCAAAAAATACACCCCCCCCCCCACACACACATAGTATGATGGATTCTTTGTTTCAAATAAATATATACATACACACACCAACACATTTATAAAGTTATTTGATCCAAACATAATTTTGCCTGGCTGGAGGCTAAACAACAGTTAAATCTAAGGAGTCATACCCAGATTTAATCTAAACGTGACTCTGTCCAAGGTACTGAAACACTTCTCACTTGCGTACAACGAACAGCACCTCTGTGTCCATAATGGCAAAAATCAAGCTATAAATTTAAAACAAATATTCAGGTGTCTTTTTTTTTTTTTTTACATATTTCAGATATTCAGATATTATATAATCATCCCCGGAAATATTGAAGTTGAAGGTGTGGAAGTAATTTATTTGTTTACATTACAATTGCCCAATTTAAATCTCGTTTATTTTGCTCCTGCAAAAAATACATAAAATACATCCGTGCTGTTCAGGCTTTCAGAATTATTTTTTGTATTTATATATATACGTATTTTTACAATAAGAAATATATGGAGTTACCCTGGCCCAAATTGAGCCCAAGATATTATAGACAACATCTTTAATAATTTCCTTTACAAAATCTGACTTTTTATCAAATCCTTAGCGTGGGAATGTGTTTCACACATTTGTTTTCCTTGTGTTATGACTTTTATAATTGTATTTATGTTCACTGAAATTGAACATACGTTCAGAAGATTTTAAACTGGTTAATATATGAGGTTCAGTACTTATTTTTGAACAGGCATACAGGAGCATACCAGGCTCTAATAAACCAAACACATTATCAACCAATTTCAGTCTTATTTATAACAGTGAACGGGTTATTAACCAGTGATGTGAAATTCATGCAAATGATCCCAGTGAAAGCAATAAAAACAGTCTAATCATTAGTCACCTTAATAATCAATTCTTTATCGTGTGTGTTGCTCGGTGCAGGTCGGCTCGTGCTCGCTGTTGGTAAACATTAGTGCAGGTGGTGCAGGTGCAGCCGTCAGTGGGCGTGTTGGCCCCGCGTGCCTCCACACAGCCTCCGCGTTAAAATGCTCTATCAGCGACGTCTTAATAGGACTCAAGAATATATTGTACTTTTTTAATGGAATGAGAAATTGCATTTTCTTTCCCCCCGAGTGTAATGGGTTTGGGCGACGTTTCACGGATGGCTGAGCGGAATGAGAGCGAGATTTCACTTTTAATACGGAGGCATCGACTCACGGCCTCGCGCGCGCATTAATCACGCCCAGAGATGATGAAATCTTTATAAAGCCCAACGAGGACACGCGTGCGCTTTTTTTTTTTTTTAAAACTGGGTCGGTGTGTTTGTGGTCCTCGCGAATGCATGTGGATGGGCAGTTTTGTTTTTTTTTTCTATTTTAACGTGGATTGTGTACTGTAATGTCTATGATAGCCCAACAATATTTCGGGCAATTTCCACTTAATCTGCTTGTAAATAAGATGTTTGAAAGATAAATTGTTTGGTCCACTGCTGCGGAACACCAGCAACAAAACCCTCTGTGACGGCTGCGTTCAAAGCCTCATTCATATTTTGGTATTTAAAAAAAAAATACAATAAAAGATCTAATAATAACTCTGGCTTTGACCGTTTCCACTTCTGAAAAATACTGCATATTATGTTAACAGTAGCCGAACGGTTGGCATGATATCCAATATTCCACTTAAGAAGAGTCTCGTGTTCTTATATACAGGCTGTACGATTCAAATGAATTACACCTCATATTTTACAGGACTCAGTCATTGTTTTTATTATTATTATCGTGGCTGTGGAAAAAAATATCTGATGAGAGGTGCTTAGGCTAGTTGTATTTTCTGTCTGGTGAATTTCTTTTGCCACAGCTCAGCACAGACAGGGGCAGATTCAGACCAGGACCCAGTGTGAGAGAGTGTGTGTTACACTGTAGCAGTGTGTGTTTCACGCCGGGGTTAAATTGTGCAATCTCTAGCCACCTCTTTATGTTTCTGTCCTTGCTGTGGAATACAATGCTATTTTCATGTTAATATTCTTAGGACACCGATGATATACTTTAGCACCAAAGTTATCCTCAGTGTGATTTGATTTTCGTGAAATGATCGCGCGCAGCAGTAATTTCCCCATGGTCACACGTGCTCACACTCTGCACAGTCTGAACAGATCCTGCTCCTCAGTCTGGCCCCTGCTCACGGTTCTTGCTCTCTGTCCTCAGGTTTGGTTTCAGAACAGACGCGCCAAGTGGAAGAAAAGGAAGAAGACCACCAATGTGTTCCGCTCCCCGGGGACGCTGCTCCCCACACCGGGCCTGCCACAGTTCTCTGCCGCGGCCGCCATGGAGAACAGCCTGTGCTCCTTCCACGCCAACGACTCTCGCTGGGCCACGGGGATGCCGGGGGTCTCCCAGCTGCAGCTCCCGTCGGCTCTGGGCCGCCAGCCGGGCATGCCCCAGTCCCTGTCACAGTGCAGCCTGGGCCCGGGCCCGCCACCAAACTCCATGGGTCTCTCCAACGGCCTTTCCTCCAACGGCTCCGGTCTGCAGTCCCACCTCTACCAGTCGCATTTCCCCGGAATGTCGGCCTCTCTCTCCGGCCCCACGAACGTATCGGGCTCCCCGCAGCTGTGTAGTTCCCCGGACAGTGACATGTGGAGAGGGACAAGCATCGCGTCACTGCGGCGCAAAGCGTTGGAGCACACAGTGTCCATGAGTTTCACTTAGTGACTTTTTAAAAAAACAACAAAAAACACTCCACCGCACCCCTCTCCCCCCTCACCCCCTTACCCCAGCCCCACCACCCTGCGGCTCTTTTTCTGTTTTTATTCCCGCTATTAGATCAAAACGAAAGAGCGAGCGAGCTAAATCAGGCCTGAAATGTGAGAAATGGAGACTATATGTGACTTCATCTAGACATAATGACAAAAAAGAAAAAGGACAACACTGATGGACACACGGAAGAAAAAAATATCTTGGGTTCGGGGTTATTTATCTTGTTAATTCAAAAAGGATTTTATCAGCTATTGATGATAAATAATATTGTAATGATCTCTAGAATATAGGCCCTAATTATTGAGAGCCAAACAATCGTCGTATTTACGTTTTCATTGAGTGTGTCTTTACGCACACATGTTATTGTGTTCAGGTGAAGTTGTGTTATGTCAAACGGTTATTTATAAGATTGGGTATAAATTTTGTTAACAGCCTACCACACACGCGCCATACTGTAGGTGGGCCTATTGAAGTGGATCTCGGGCATGCACCGTGCATGTGGATTGAAACGCTTGGATCATTTAAGGAGAAATTGGTGCCCAGTCAGATTGAAGAGGTGCTTTTTGTAAAGTGACCTCAGCCTCGTCTGCATGAGACGGGAGCATAAAAAAAACACTGATCTCTCAGTAGGCCTACGCTGTTTTTAGGATGTTTTGTGTAGATAAAACATTCTTGCTATGTACCCGCTGGTCTTTTTTGTGACATGTTTTAACTTATTGTATGTGATATTACTTGACACATTTCTTAAATGTTTGATCTTACATCGAAATGCACCACATTGACGGGTTTGTACCAATTTAAAATGAACAAACAAATAAAAGTAATTTTCAAGAATGTGAAAAAAATGAATGATTCGTGTCTCCATTGACCTTAACTGGATATTTAATACCCATCTGTCTGTATGAGTTTTGATATTTTTTACTCGCTGTGGTAGGTTGTTGGTGGTTCTTATGAACATTTTATTTTGTAGATCTGGATTCTATCCATCAAACAGTACTGGGATTCTTACATTCCTCCTCTAGTGTTTACTGAGACATTGTCAGCAGTGAGTTGTTGTGTTGCCAGTGGCCGGTGTGTGAGGTGACAGGGTTAAAGGCTTTATGAGGGGTGACTGGTCCCAGGGTGGCAGACAGCAGCGGTAAAGATGTCAGAGCTGTGATGTGACGGTCATTGCTTTTAACCATGACGGTCATCCCACCCAGCACACTGGATGGACTGTAACTAAACAGGAGGAATGACACAGCTGTGTGTGTGTGTGTCTATAATGTATATATAGTTTCTATAGCTGGTATGTGAAGGCTATAGTTGGCTGCTATGATCCCCCCTAAAGTAGAAATGACACAATTGATTACTAGCAGCAAAACTAAACTTGTTCTAATGTCCAACAGTGGTTATTATAGAAATGCCAGAAGATCTGGAAAAAAAAAACAGGACTACCTATTGCACAAGGGAATCCTACAGAGATGTTATGACAACTTTATTCCAACCTATTAATAACTATTAATAGACTATATCAGCCTGTACCTGCTGGTGTTTGCATTGCAGTAAGAGTCAGAGAGAAGCATCATTTGAACTTTGATCTCATTAAGTTGGTTAAATTAGACTGCTTCTAAATGTGTTAGTTACAGGTTTACTAGCACAGAATCACAATCACTGCATTATTATTCAAAATCTTCCATGGACACACACAGCAGATTTCACATCATTTCTGGAAACTTTAATGACAACAATAATATTTAGGATAACCTATAATAAACAATTAGACCTAGTGCTCAGAGCTGTGCACCACTGTATGTCCGGCAACACATTATCAGTGACAGGTTCATTTACACATTTCAGTCTTTTTTTTAGGAAGAAGACCCTAATAAAGTGATGAGCAATAACCCAACAATAAATAAGCAAAATATCAGTTAGGCAAATAAATAATAAACATTGATCCGTGTGTTTCCAAGTGCCACAAAATGCTGAAAATAATTTGCAGTTTCACACAAATGAAACAGTGGATTCAGCCTACAGTTAATGCACTGAAAACTACATTACAGCTCTGAAACACTGAATATAGTAAGATTATTACAGGGGCGGAGCTGCCAGGTTAACCTCTAAGAATAAGCTAATTTAAAAAAATATATAAAATATACATATACCATATCTATATATGTTGGATTTAAAATAATGCATTGAAAAAAGTTAATTAACTTGTATAAAGAATATACATAGCCGCGTTGTTGTTTTTTTGTAATTAAAAAAATGTCTGAAAAATTTCAAATACATTATTGTTTGACATATTTCTTTTCAATAGCTTCACTCGTGCCAAAATCATCTTTTTCCAGTTTATCTTAATTCATTCTTGCAAATATTTACAGATGGGATTGTTTGCAATTGCAATCTCTATTTATACACATCACTGTCCCTGAAAGTCTCCATGTCCACCTCATGCCACTCGGTGAACTTTGATGTCCCTCCAGTTAAACTCTAAATCAGTGGACAAACACAGCCTTCCTGGACATTCCTGAATCCAAACTGACACAGCCATCATGACGTTAGTAAACTGGCATTTTTTTCATTAATTCACATCTGTTTACATGCATGCCAAAACAAGGATACAAATAATCAGTATTAACCACTTTAGCTTTTTACACCTTTTGATCATTTGACATTTATTCAAAGTTCCTCATTACTTTCCCATCAGATGTTTAATAAGAGAAACTCTCACCTTGTTTGCGTTACTTTAATTTCAAATGATCCTGATGTGAGATGCACTGTCTGTAAACTCGAACGCAGCTCAGAGAGAAGTAAATAAAATTTTTCCATTATGAAAGTGAGCGGACCTCACTGTCTGTGTCAAAGATTATAAGTGTCAACTTGAGCCTGAAATCACAGCAGCTCAAATTAATCAGCGTGTTAACCTCATCTCGTTGTCAGCGCTGAGGCCAATTTACGGTCACGGGATGGTAATTGATGAGATATGGCATTACCATAAGCAGTCCCACTGCCTGTAAACTTATAATTGGAGTTTCTGTAACAATGCAGGGGGGTTAAACAAAGGATTAATCATAATTAACAAAAGTATATTACTTTTCCCATATTAAACAGTTGGTTCCCACCTTTTCTATTAACATAAATTTGTTTGCAGTAATTTACTGAATTATTGAAAATACCAACCCAAGTCAAGACCCTGAAAAAATAATTTATTCCTCTCTGTGCGTTGTGTGTGTGTGTGTGTGTGTGTGTTTGTCTGAAACCCTATGTTTCTGCTATAAGCAATTAGTTTGAATAAAATAGCCTGACGTTTTCCAACATACAATAATTCATTTGTACATTGTTTTCCGAGCTATTTGTAAGTGTGCCATGCTGCAGCACAACACAGGATCACACTGTGGCTTCATTTACACAGCAAACCAAGGAAGGAAAACCTTAAGTCACAGTGAATATATGACAAAACCATTCCGTATCATGGATTGTCTTTGAGTGTAATTGTGCTGTGATAAAATCATATATTGAGATATGGTGATTCACAATTACTTCATCTGAATGTATAATGACAGCAGTTCAGTTCATTCATTAATCTTTATTCATGCCTCCATACTACACATGGGGTTAAACCTGCATAGTGACTATTGTCTTATTCTCACTGCTTTGTATATTTCTGCAGGCATGTAAACATTGTCAGCATTTGATGTAATTTCACTTCAAACTTTTGGTGTTTATTGTGTTTTCAATTAAATGAGAAAATACTCACTTCTTTAATTTGTCAGGATACAGCATACTTCCCACTGGGGAAGCACAATCAGACTTTGCCGTATAGGGTTATTATTTATTGAATTAAGAGCAACATGATACATATTGTCATTGAGATATGATAATTCTTATGTCCTGATCAAAGATTTGGTCCTTTCAGCCAGCCTTATTCAGGGTGTCATTTTTTTTTAATGATTATTGAACATTATAGTAAGCATAAACCAGTACCACTGAAAACAAGAATGTAAATGGGTGTTTTTATTTTAATCTATTTATGGTAAATTGTTTGCCAATTTCAAAATAAAATCTTTTGAGAAACAGAGAAAGTTAAATGATTGCCAATTTATTCTTACGATGATGACAGTTTGCTTCAGGATGGTTACTAACTCAGAGTCCTTGCTTAATTATCTTATACTGTATATGTAGCTCTGCTCAGCCCAGCTCTGGCAGCAGTCTATCATTGTTTCAGTGTAAATGCAGGTGGCCCACTTACCCTGCAGAGGCATGTAATTACGCTATATTGCATGACAACAGTTGATCAAACGTTATAACCACATCCAAAGTGACTGCAGCTCCACCCATCCAGGCTGGAGCTGCAGCGGTGTCAGCCTCAGTGTGTGTGTGTGTGTGTGTGTGTGTGTGTGTGTGTGTGTGTGTTGTTCTGGTAAATCTAGCTCTATCTGTGGTTCAGCCCACCAGATCCAGCCCTGTGCTGACTACTGTGTCCTGGGCTGCAGTAACAGATGTGAAATCACATT
>JAOWBC010001486.1:19670106-19692680 GCA_028566105.1 Hypoplectrus providencianus
GGATTCGAACACGCGACCCTTTGCACCAAGCACTCTTGCTGTAAGGCATGAGTGCTAACCACTGCGCCACCGTGGGGCCCGATACTATTTTCATTAAACCATTTGGCAGGTGCACTGTCATTAATTGTTGCATTTAAGAAAAAGTTGTGTTTTTGGTATGAAAATATGAATTTCATAGCTCATATTCTTTATTTGAAAGTATTTTTTTCTTTTACTCTCTAGTCACTTTAGCTGACATGATATCTTCCCTGCATCAAACAGTAATATTAGACAACTAGTCGTAGAGGTTATTATTGAAACAAACACACACGTACCTGGGTGGGTAGAGCCTCTTCCTCTCAGCTGCAGCAGCAGCGGCAGCAGCAGCAGAGTTGTCACTGAGCAGGTATCCTGATGCCAGTGTCCCAGCTCCCATGGTGGCCAGGATCACAGCCGTGTTACGGCCAGACATCACGCGGGTGAAAGAGTTCGCCATGGCTATGTGGTCTTAGTTATCGACTGAGGGAAGGTCAGAGGACAAAGGAGACAAACTCAAACATGTGTCTTTTTTTTTTTTTTTTTTTCACATACAGTGTTAGCCAGTGACAACGTGCGCAGCAGGACACTCTTCTGTATTTCAGAGTATTTATTTTCACTCTACATAGTGTTATTGCTACTGTTCTCAATACTTGTTCCACCACTACGCTGCTGCTGCTCAACAGTCAAATAACACCTTTAGTTTTATCCTGTAGGAAGATATTGGATACCAAAGTGTATATAGCTTGTGGTGGTAGTTGGATTTTGATGATAACTGGTTTTATCTGGGAGGGAGAGGGAGGGGATGTACTGCATGCCAAGCCATGTGTTTATTCTTGTTTGCGCTACATTGCAGCATACTGAGCTACTAGCTTGAAGTTTACTGCAGCATCCTGTTACAGATGGCAGCCTGAAGCTTAGAATTGGGAATCAGATGGATAAACCAGACTGCTCACAGCAGATACACAACAATCTGTGGCATTATTTGTGTTACAACTTGACAACATGACCATGTATGTACTCTTCCAAAATACATCAGTGGTGTGATTTGATGATTTTTTTTAAAAATTGCAATGAAAGATATTTATTTAGAGATAGCTACAGCTATTACAGTGACTTGTTGCCTTGTACAGATGGAGCACTCTATCCTTTGTGATACAGTTCAACAATTTACACATTAACATTAAGACGCATCAGCAGATATCTTCACAGACTAAACCACTAATTGCATTAACCTATCAAAAGCTTAAGTAACGGATACCCCTGCAGTCTGTGTGATGAGATTATTCGAGAAGCAGACAGAAGCCTTCTGATTGGTCGCTTTGGGAGAATCAACCAAACAGGTGATCGCATGATTTGTTGTTGGATAGTGAGAATGATACGGCCATATTAATGCCACAGGTTATGGGCCATTCTGACCCCTGTCAGTAAAACTACTTATGGCATCATAAACTGCAACATGAATAAATGGTACAGCACATAATGTTGATGTATCATTACACATTACCCATGATACAAATGCAAATCCTGCATCTGGTCTAAACTGCTGAACTGGTCAAAGCCACCTTTTACAAACTATCTCTCTCACGCGCACACACACACAAGCGCAGTTTTGACATTGGCAGTTGTTGAGGATAAGCTGCAATGCCAAGAGGTGGGATCAGTCCAGGACAAGGTATGATTATTTTTGACATCCTGTGATGGTCAGCTAAGCTCACACAAGACAAGCAGGAGGGAAATCAAGACAGAGGCTGGCTGGTGGTGATAGGGTTGGATGAAAGAAGGGTGGAGAGAAAGAGGAACGGAAGAGGTGAGGGGAATGTGAGATTGAGAGGCTCTGTGGAGATAATAGAGATTATGTTGAATGTAAAAGTAAACACAAAGGAAAAACAAGCAATGGGGCTAATGAAAGTATACAACGTTTGGAGAGGAGGGGCTGTATAGGATGTGTTTAAGGTCGCATTTAGGTCAAGGGGAGGCGTTTAAAGACATGGGAGAGAGTGAAAAGGTAGGATTAGAGGGATTCCAGGAGCGGGAGATTAAATGAGGAGGGGAAGTAATGAAGACAGGCACCTGTACCCTTTGACCTCTCTGAAATTTTGGAGAGACATGTTAAATTTAAGATGTAAGAATGGTCAGTCTCTGCCATAGGAGCTACTGCTGGAGATTTGAGAGACGGACTAATTAAAGGGGAGCAGCTGCTAACAGGTGGCTGGTACCTGTTAAAATCAGGGAGATTAGGGGCAAGTGGGTGCTGTGCAGGTCAGACAGTATGCTGGCTTGGAGCAATTAAAAATCAAACGGTAGAGTCCGATAATGAAAATTAGTACTTAATAAAGTCTCTTTATGTTAACAACATGATTTGAAACCTCTATTTTAGATCATTAAAATATTCAAAATACATTTAAAAAGACCCCTAACTAGCTTTTTATGCATATTTAAAACTATGAATACCAATAGGTGCAATGTCTTCTTTTGGAACATTCAGAGCCCTAAGTTTCATACAAGAAATGTCAAATGCAGCCTAAATAACTTTTTCTAGCGAAAACTTTCCTTCCTAAGTAGAAGCATGTGTGCATGAAAAAGAACAGAGAGTCTGGAAAGTTTGTCACTCACCTGAGGTTTGTCTGAAGAGTGTAGGCAGTAAGGGCCTGTGTGTTTCCCACAGCTCGGTCCGGAGAGGCTCGATCTGCAGAGGGACGGCAGACTGAAGAACAGAGATGGGATCAGAGAGATGGGGACACTGGCTCGGGATTAGCCTCTCACTGAGCGACAGACAGAAAATCCTCTTTCTACTGTCAGTCAGCATGTCTGCCTGCCTCTTCACACATGCACTCGCACAAATGCACACACACATACTGTACATGCACTTACAACCTCACAGGCATGCAGCCTTCTTTTTCCCATAAAGACATTACAATCATTAGATTTCTTACACACATTTATAACAGAACTGTATCTCTATATATTATGGTAAGAAGTTAAAAAGTGTGTGTTGGCTGACAAACAGGCACACCACATTTAAAGTGTATGTAAATTTATGAAAAATTGACGCCAACCCACTTTGCAAATACATAACCGCAAAATTTTTTATTTTTTTTTATTTTTTTTATTTTTATTATTTAATTATTTTTTTATTCCATGTTTATTTTATCAATTAAATATCTTTTTTTTTTTTTTACATTTTTTTTTAATTATTATTATTTTCGGTAACACACACTTAAATTCCGCATGTTCAGCAAAGCCAGGTGACTTTAAAGTATGTTTATATGATTTTGTTCTTGTTTTACTTGTGCTGGGTGGGGGTGCGCTTCCACTGCTGGTGTGTCTTTAGCAGTTGGCAAAAGATTGGTCCTCTGAAACAGCAGCAGTTATATACCAGAAAGACCAATCAGGACTGACCCATTATTTAGTTTCTCCCTTGGTTTGATCAGCCAGTATACAACCTTTTTTTCTTGCTGATGACTTGAATAGTTAGTTTGTTGTGCTTTTTTGTTATTAAGCCGGAGTATATTTCTATATATTATATAGATATATTTCACATCATTTTCTTAATTTGGGCATCTTACACATGGAGACAGAAGACATTTAGCCCTTTCAGAGAAGACCACACTAAAAACGTCTGTCTCCTTATGTATTTCAAATCCAGTATTTTTTATTTCCAGTCATCCAGTCAGTCTCTTAGTTGCTGTCTTTCACTGGAAAGGCCTGAGATGTCACACCCACAGTGTTGTGGTAAACTTGAGCTATTTGTCATCCATCTGTCCGTCAGAATCAGGAGCCATGTTGGTTGATCTATCTTGATAAATCTCCCACTGAGAGACAAATGCTTACAACCTACAACTGCCACCCTTCAGTCCGTTCATCAGCCCTAAAAACTGACAGCAGATCCCACGCTAACAACTTGTCACGTCTCCTCGACATGTTTGGGAACGATAACTGTCACCTTGCAAACACATGCTCAACTTGTCAGGGCCTCAGAGGACACCAGTGTTCTGTGCCACTCTCTTTCTCTCCTCTTTCTGATTTATGCCCAGCATGTAACACAGTAATACCACTTGTTCCAACTGTAGAAACTCAAACCACTATTTCTATTTAAACCTCAATCTGCTGGTAGGATATTTATGGTTTATCATCTATGAAAGTCAATAAAGCCTGGCTCACATAACTGCTCCTGCTCTATATTTATTGATTTCTCACATTTAAAATATTTCACTTGCACATTTACTGCCCAACAGCCCATTTAGTGCCCTGGAGTTTGACATTATTCATTATTCATTGTATTGATATTATAAATATTCATCAGGCAGAATTGAATACCTAACCCTGACTTAAACATCTCATCCATAATCAACAAAATAGAGACAATTTTGCAAGATCGTTTGCTCAGTAAGTTAAGAAGGAGATGAGGGGGAAGTAAGATCAGGTTTCCACAGTTCATGGCTGGAGTGAAAGGAGGCGATGAGTTTTTTTTTACCACAGGGTGGCAGGACAGCCATAGTTTGAAGGTTTATATATATATATATATATATATATATGATTCAGGGCAATAGGAACATGACTGGAAGAAAATATGAAGACTGGCTGCCAAAATTCAGTCTAACATAAGATTTTATTTTCCTTCAGTCCAAATTCTTATTTTTCTGTTTCTCTAGTTGATGAACTGCTTCACTACAAATAAAGTAGCTGTATTTATAGGCCAAAGCATAAGTGGTCTGCTGTCTTTTACTATAATTTACTTAAATATTTATTAGCTGTGGTTGGCTTTTCATGCACAAACCCAAAGATGTTGGTGCATTTGTTATAACATGTCAAGAATGTATGATTATGAAGTTAGTTCTGGTTTCCGCTTTAAGTGTTTGCAAGCAGGGTCACAACTGCACAGTGTTAGACAGAAAGTACAAAACTGGATAAGTTCTTTTTTCAGTCTAGTTTTACAGCTGTCAGTTTTTAGATAATAAATAAATCATACTGCATTCTAATCCGTGGTAGACTCTGCATTTAGTGGGGCACTAATACACATGGTTTTCTAGCATGCAGGGCTGTTTATATTACACTTAATCACGTTTTCTACACTGGAAGAACATCCTAAAGGGTCTTGCATTACATTTTCTACTGAAAGGGCATGCTAACAACTAATGCAGAATTTCTGCATTGCAAGGGACTACAGCAGTGGCTCTAATCTTTATTGTCTCCCACAGTTTGCAAAGTTTAATCTTATATCATAGTTGAAATGCGTGGTTGCACCCTCAGGGCCTACATTATGTTGAATATTTGGTATGAGGTTAAAAATCTAGGCAGCTGTTGCCAGTGGAAGCAGCATGAACTTAATATCACTGAAATTTATTTCACACTCCAAGAAAATGCACAAAAACATAAGGCATGTGAATTTATTTCCCCTGCACCTACAAGTGAAAAATGCAAACAAATACACAAAAAATGAAATTACAATACAAACGTAGCATCCTGTATTCTCAAACCAGCATGTAAAACAGACACTCAGAATTAGAGACACAGTGCAAAGGACAAGTTTTTCCAAAAGCAAAGCCTGAAAACGTTTCCTCGAATCAATCAGGAACACGGTTATTGTTTTATGAGGAAAGTTCACTTCCAACACTGCTACTCCATAACAACAGGCTATTTGCAGATGACATAGCATAAAGACTATGCTTGACTTCATGAGCTACACTAAGAGACAAACGTGCCAGATTTGATAGACAAAATATTGTTTCTATGCCTTTTAACAGACATTATTCCTATAGAGAAGCAGAGGGAGAACACACAGGGAGCGTCCAGTCAGACATGCACAACATGCAGCTGTTGTGTACATGCAGGACAACTATGTTCATCATATCAGCAATACGGAAAACAAATTCTGATTATTCAAATGCTACATTTTTTTAACCTTTAAAGACATTGTATTATTATTATTATTATTATTTTCTATTATTTTATTTTTTAGAATAAAGTTATACAGATTTCTTTCAATACAAGAGCCTGGGATGCAAACTAGAATTCAACATAATAGCAAGAGAGACAAAAAAAAATCAATATTCACAGCATAACAATTTAATCTTCATCAATCATATGATATGTGTGGAGTCACTATATACAAAAGTAAAATAAATACAGTATCTGATGAAATAAATATCTTGGTAAATACCGATCATACTGTCACTCAAGCGAAGCTACATCTCAGGAAGTGCAAAAAACTGTCCCAGCCTACATCCAAGAGTTACACACTGGGACCTGACTACACACGTCAGTATCTGACAACTTGTAAAAGAAAAAAAAAAAACTGCACACGAACGCTGCAAAAGCTTTGGGTCAGTAGAGGTTATAATAATGTTCAAACACTAGAGGGAGATATTTGCTGCAAAGACTTTACTGTGTTGACACTAACATGCTACTTGACCTATTTTCTGAAAAAAGAAGTTGAAACTAGAGTCCAATTTTTAAAGGAAATCTATAGATTTTAAGCAGGATTTATATAAAACTTTATGCTTAGAAATTGGCAGTTTTGGGGAAATTGACCTACACTAGTGGAAGGCACTGATAGAGTTTTAATTTTGTATCATTCATGTGGACATTTTTTAGAAAGAGATTTTCCATTCCCATCGGATGTCTTTAGGCAAAAACCGACTCAGAATGGATACAGAATTCATTGTGTGATCAATGGAAGCCACTTCATCAAAATATATCTACTTTTTCACTTTGAATTATCTTCATATTCGTATCTTTCTACATTATATTTGAAGGCTTAATGGCGGTTGTGCCATACCCAGCCCACTGAGGATGCATAGTGGTTAAGAGAGTCACTCCGCTAAGAGTGAGGCATGCTAAGCTGAGGGTCAGGGGTCAGGTTAAAGGCCATTTAGACAGTTACATCCCAAGCTGAAATCATGCAAGTTTTATGCAGTGACCATCATGACAGAAAGCATTATTTGGGATTCTTGCTCCAGGACATTGCACAGAAATGCACAGGCAACAGAACACAGACAACAGCACAGAGACACGAGCTCAGACACCTCTCTGTCACACTATCTGTATATGCTACATCTCTGTTACATCCACTGCCTCTCCTGCGCTCTCAGCCTGTCTGAGGAAGTGTGATGTTGTGTGCACCACACTCACGACGGAGGAATGATGAGCGCACACAGCGACGTATCATTTCCTCAAAACCTTCACACACTGCAACCTTTCCTTCGTTCTCCTTGAAGACAATCAAAGCTTAGACACACTCAGCCTGTCCTCTTCTCACGCTCCCTCGGCCTCTTGTGAAAGCTTGTTCAACTGTCCTTGTACTTGACTCTAAAGATATCTCTTACTTCAGTCAGTATCTCTCCTATTTTCATTTCCACGTTGCTCTCTGAACTTCCTCTTGATTGATGAGATTACGTGGGCGTGTTGCCCTTTGGGGGTCCAGGTCAGGCAGGCTCCCACTGGCCACAGACAGCTGCAACTCAGGCAGGAAGCCTGGGCTCAATCTTCAGTGAGAGATCATAGAGTGTCTCTTCATCCATGACGGGAGTCTTATCCATGAGGTACTGGGTCACCTGGAAAAAGGAATGAGTTTCAGACAGCGACATATGTATATTAACAGCTACAGCTTTATGTTGTTGTTGTTTTTTGAACGGCTTGAATGTCTGATAACACTCTGAAGTCAATGTGATCAAAACACTACTTCTTCAATATGTCAAGTAGAAATGAAACAATTTTGATCCCTGCTGTTAACTTCCTTCTAAAAGTCTGGTTTTGCATCTGAATGTCCACTTACTATTCACCATGAATAGATTGTCTCGAAAGGCTAAATTGGGCTAATTCTCTTTGGTTCTCATAATGTATTCATAATTTATTATATTTATCTGAAATGAATCTGATGCCCCATCAAAAGTCAAATCCTGAGAAAGTAGCTAAAGCATTAAGCAAAAGCAAAACTGCTGCAAGAAAACAAAAAACTACTTCCATCTGTGACACAGCCACAGAAAATATTGGCACCTATCACTGTTCAGTTGATACATCTGTGCATCCATAGTTTAGATGTACTGTACAAAGATGATGTGCACTGCTGCTTTATTGATGCACTTGAGGAATAAAAAGCACTACCTTTAAAATATTCAATCATTTTACTGAAAGTACCTTGGGTTGATGCTCCACTCTGTACGGAGTCTGTTGAAACTGCCGGATCTCTCTGATGATGTGGGATATCTGAAGAAAACATGGAATGTAATTGATAATCAAAGTAAAGTATTCTCTACAGATGACCCACATAACTCTTTATGCGTGCCTGTGCATACCATCCTCATTTTGGAGAAGTTAACAAGACCTTCCTCAGTAAAATTAGGAGTTCCCTCCTCAATAAAGGCCAGATCTGTTAGATACATTCCCAGGTATGGCACACATGGAGGGTTGCAGCTGGAGGGAGAAAGTGTGAAGGAATAATATGTAACAAACAGTTATAAGTTCAATGAATACACACAATGAGTGCTTATGTACAGTAAAATCATATGAAAAGTCTCACTTTTTCAGGGTCTCCCTCAGGTTTTTAAACCTTCCCTCAGAGGACACAGTCTTCTGCAGCTTGTCCATTAGGGCTTTGGTCTAAACATGACCACAAATACACATTTTAAAATATTTAAAGGGATAGTTTTTTACTCAGGGTATTTTTCGATAGTCAATGTATTACCTGCAGTAGATGCAGGTTGGTACGCCACCAGTTTGAATAGGCAGACAGGAGTACTGGCACAGGAGCAGAATGACCTACTGTTGAGGACGGGGGCAGCAGCTGTTCTAGGTTTCTTTAAAAGTCACCAAACTTTATTGAGTCCAGTGGCTTTTAATCTACCATAGGTGACAGCTTCAGCTCCTTCCACAAAAATGATCAGGCCTCTCATTTGTGCCTAACCTGATGATGGCTCAACTATATTTTGCTTCTCTCCCTCCCTTTGGCACTGTGCCACAACTCCTGCCCGCTTTCTCCAAACTGGGTGAGTGCCGACTACCGTCTCCTGACTATGGAGCAGTATCTCACACAACCACACTTCAGTAAATCTAAACCACCCCTTTAAAAAGACTATTATGAGCAACAGGGGACAAACGAAACAGTTGCATTAACCCAAGATCCACTTACTCTTAATAAAACATGATCATAATAAAATCGACTAAATCGAATTTGCTTCAGCCCTGAATAGGCGGCATGGCTTGGTGTGGAGACAGTCTGTCTGGTGATTGGATGATTATGGCTTTAATCGATTTAGTGTTCAATACAATTGAGCAAAGAGCACAGAACTAAAGATTACAAGTAAATGCCCCTCTGCTTTGTCTTTCTTTGAACTTTCTCATGACATTAAGTATTTATACATAAAAAGACATTACAGCAAAAACTTTCTTCTAGTCATCTTTGCTTGGATAAACTTTGTATCCATTTGTTTGTAAGTGCACAGAGAGAATTGATGCAAAATGGCTCCACCTGTTTGCTGACTTTAGCCCAGGTCTTCTTCAAACGGTAGATGGCACTGCGATTGAGCGCAGATGTGATCTCCAGAACTCCATTATAGTTGTTCAGACAGCGGCAGATGTCCGCCACAGCAACCCACTTCTCTATGGAGTTGGCCCTGGAGCCCACGTCAGTGTGGGTCATAATCTGAGATGCCACCAAGTTACTCATCTTCAAAAGGGAAAGAATAGAGAATATCAAAGGACATGTGATGGAAATCCACAGAGGGGTCTGAAATAAAAAAAAAAAAAGGCTCCTAAAGATAAGGAAGAACTTACATCATTGAAATGTTGAGTGGTTTTCATGATGTACGGCGTCCTGTCCGACTTATCAACCTTCATCCAGCCCTGCCCCAGGAACTCCCTTCCAGAGGGGGGACAGAGACATGTCAATCAGTCCAAATGAGATCAGCCATGCTCTAATATAGCATGCTTATCTCACAATACATGTTGCATTAGCCTGTGACTAAGGGATATTATCACATCTCCAGCAGGGCTTGATAAGGATTTAAAAACTTAATTACAAAGCAGAAGAAAACACAGATGTCTGTAGAGTAGAGATGTTGAGAACTGTAATAGCTGTGTATCATGTTTTTATTGTATGGATACCTTGTATTTCCATCAATTGAAAGTTTTCGTGAAACTTTTTAAAAGATGTTGAAGCTGTTTCCACCTTTTTCTTTCAACAGTTTACATACTTGTTTTCTAGCCACTTTTTTTTTTCAGAGAGAGCAACATACTGGAATACATTATGTAAGAGGACTCTGCTGTACTTAATGGAGAATTTAATTACTCTTCATTAGTTAACCTGCCTAACAACCAGTTGAAGAAACTGGGCTATGTAAATGAAAAAATACAAATATTTCCACAACCTATTATAAAAGAAAGAAGATTGAAATAACCGAATGGATAGAATCTAAAATTCAATATTTCACAAAGCAGATAAGAGGGAAACCTTCATCGTAGTTTACCAAATACTGAAGTCAATATGAGTGCATGTTAAACTAAAGCAAATGTAAAATTTAATTTCTCTCCTCCCAAAGCATACTTCTGTACGCAGCAGCCATGGAGAACCTGTGATAGACTAGATTCAAAACAAGCAGCGATCCATCGAGGTGATTTAGTTTTTGTTTGGCCTGATGCAAATCAGACTGAACGTGTTATTAGGGGACTGACTCATAGGGGATGCTCCTGAAGACGATGTGATCCAGAAGAGTGATCTGCTCGGCCAGCTCCATCGCTGAGAGAGACTCGAAATACTCTGCCTTCGGACAGTCCGCCTAAACACACACACACACGCACACACACACACATTGAGGCATAAACAAACAAATATTCACACCATAACTTGGATAACAAGGAGATACTATAAATATCTAATAAAGACACTTGCTGTGATGAATATGCTTTATGACAGTTGACAGTTCCCTGGTGATCTCCACACTGAGGAGAGGGTGTTTTTACCCCTCATGCCTGGAGGAGAGAACAGCGTGTGCTGACCAATCTTTTCACATCTGACAAAGGAAATGTGTGTGTGTGTGTATGTTCGTGATTCCCGCTCTTTGTTAAGCCAAGATTAATTAATTAATCAGGGGCGCTCATGACTCCGGATTATTTCCATCCCTGGGATCGTGTATTTTCAGGAGGCGTTTATTTGAAGCATTAATATCCAAATTCAAATTAGAGCTGTACCACAAACCACTCTGCAATAACAAGAGAAAAGCAGCACAAGGTATCATTTCTCTTCTGTGTAGTTTTCACTGATCCCACAGTGGATAAGTTGTTTATGATAAAATCTGAAGATTTTCTCGTTAAATCGTTGAAAAAGTTATCAGAGTACTTCATGTAGTGCAGTTTACTGACCATCTGTAAGATGTCCTCTATCCTCAGCTGGGCATCGTCCTGCTCGTCCTGAGAAAGGGCACTAGAACACAGAGGACAATAGGATAGATTATTTAATAATGAAAGTGTTAAATATGAACTATATATGCATAACAAGCACTTTTACTTTGTTAATATAAGTACGTTTTATATATATATATATAAATATATATTATTTTTTTTTTAGGCTTTTTCAAGCTTTATTTCGATAGAGACAGAAGAGAGTGAGGGGGGAGTGATAGAGAGGAGGACATGCCGCAAGGGAGCCCCAGGTTGGACTCGAACCTGGGTGAACCACGGCGAGGACTGAGCCTCTGTGGTACGCACTCGACCAGTTGAGCTACTGGGACGCCCCTTATGTAAGTACATTTTAATGCTGATACTATTTTGACATTTACTGACAGTAAGTTTTGAATGCAGCTGACTGAAGGAAGCTGACTGAAGGAAGAGATCTGAATACTTCTTCCACCACTGGTGTGCCGTACGCCGTACCTCAATATGTTTCCAGTAGCTTTTCTCTCCTGAGGCAGAAGGTCTGGATCTCGGACCACCTCCTCCAGGAGATAGATCACCGATTTCTTCAGATCCCCGCTCATCTCAAAGTCCTAACAAAAACACAGATGAACTCTTATAGCAGCCACAGACATACAGAGATGGTTCCTCTAGCACCAGCCACAATATGCCTAACCTCAGTTCCCTAACGAGCTGTATTTTGCAGATATCCTATTTTGCTGTGGCTGATTCGGGTATTTGATATTAATCAATTAAAGAAATTTCATATATGAAGTCAGCTGTTTAATCGTAGAAATTTGTGCACAATGTCAGAGTTTTTGTAAATCTGTAGGCAGGGGTATTGACACATCATAAATCATTGTAACTGAGTAGATATATTGCTTTTACTGTCAGAGTTCCGTTAACAAACTGGTGCGTTGGTCACCAAAGTTGTCCAGAAGCTGCAAAAGTCTCCCCTTCACTTAACCCTCAGTTAATGCAGTTACTGTGTAGTTAAGGATAAAAAGGAACCAGCGTTACATCCTGAAAAATCTTCTTTCTTTTCTTCCTTTATTCCCCGTTCACTCCCACCACATTTCAACCCTTGTTCAAAGGTCAGTTTTAACAAGCTCTTTGTTCTTTGGCCTCCCAAAGACGAATGTGAGCGGGTGCAAATGTGTATGTTTGTGCTGTGCCTCTGTGTTAATAAGCCGACTAAAGCCGGCCTGTCATCACAGCACTTTGTGTTATCGAAGAAAAATACATAAAACAGATCGATGCTGTTGGACCTCTAAGCGGGGAGTCAGGCAATTACCGTGATATTCACTTCATTAGAGGCAAGACCGGCTGTTTAGCACAAGAGTAGGTGGACTGAGGCGAGTCTAGCTGGTTGTCCAGTTGACACGGCAACACTATTCAGCGTGTGTGTGTGAGTGTGTGTGTGCATGTGGCTGTTTATGTGCTAAACTGAGAGTAGTGGAGCAGAGAGAGAAAGCATCAGACACCTGCTTTAATGAGACCACAGACTTGATCACCCCAGCAAAAACGGAGGACCACACAGACACAAACACACACACACACACACACACACACATACACACACACAGCTGTGGGTGCAGACAGACCTGCGAGTGTTTGGAAACCCAGTGCCGCAGCACGTTGAGAACTCTGTTAGTCGCAGCTCGGCGGATGATGAACTCTTTATCACAAGTTCTTTCAGAGTTGGTAAACACTGGAGGAAGAAATTAAAAACAAAAGGAAATAGAGAGAGAGAAAGAGAGACAGTT
This sequence comes from Hypoplectrus providencianus, assembly GCA_028566105.1. Taxonomy (NCBI): domain Eukaryota; kingdom Metazoa; phylum Chordata; class Actinopteri; order Perciformes; family Serranidae; genus Hypoplectrus; species Hypoplectrus providencianus. The sequence goes on from JAOWBC010001486.1 coordinate 19,683,276, forward strand.
TGATTATTGTGGGATACTGGAAATTTTTTAAATTTAAATTTTTTTATTAAAAACTGGTAAAAGTGACTAATTAAAAGTAGAAGTAAAGAACTGTTTGCAAGACAGTGTTTAAAATCACAGACATCATGTTGGCAGTGTTTAAAGGGGCAGTTTACTCTAGCAGAGATTAAAAAGGAGATCATACTGTTGATTTTTTAAAAACAATTTTACAGTGTTTTAACTGATCTCTATTTCATAAAGTTATAATTAAGGTGAATGTAATACAACATATATAAGAAGCTGGCCATGTATATATGCTATTTAGATTCTGAATTTTCTCACTCATATCAGATTCTCGGACAACACTGAGCATGTAGCAACCGTGTGTGTGTGTGTGTGTGTGTGTGTGTGTGTGTGTGTGTGTACCTGGTGGTGATCCATGTCCTGCTGCCGCTGTGGCGATAGCAAAGGCTGAAGCAGGAGAGACTGAGCAGCGCGAGTTCTCCCCTGACTGGACTGCAGACACACAAACACTTTGTTATCATCACTGGCAACAATACTGTTGTAATTTTTGATGCATTGTGAATAATAACAAGACCTAGTACAGGCTGAGCATGTTTGGTCATTGCAATTCACTCATTTCATGCAATCTGTGTATTGCAGACCTAAAATGTACTTATTTACAGCAATATTTCCAAAATCCATACAGGAAACCATATCAGTCATCACCTTTTATACCACCATAATGATCATCCTCATCATCACACATCACTCAGTCACACTGGAACCTTCATGTCATGTTCGGGCTGTTTTTGAGTTAGTTGTTATGCTGCTATGCTGAAGATGTCGGCCTCCAGGGTCAGGGATCTTTCTCTGGCTCTGCAGAGTGTCCTGTCAGTGGGCACAGCACTGCCCACTGCGAGGGCCTCCAGCTATGGCGCTTTGTTCTAGTTATGAGTCATAAAACCACACACACACACTCTTACCTCCAGGCTGTCTGTAGCGGAGGTGTCGAGGCGTGGAAGGGGAGCGACTTGGAGACATGTCTCCTGCTTCACTGCTCTGAGGAGACTCTGGGATGATTTTCTCCAGCGACACCGACTCCAACACAGCTAGACGGGAGGAGAGGAAGAGTAATGATGATGATGATGATGATGATGATGATGATGATGATGATGATGATGATGGTGGTGGCCATTACTGTTGCAGCTCAACTGGAGAGGATAACTTTATTGCACTTAAGTTCACAGCTATGCAGAGACCGCTCAGTATAAACAGTAGAATAAATAAGGACTTTTGCTTGTTCCCTGCATGTTTTGTGTGAGCATGTGTCCAAGTAATTGTTATTTACATGAACCACAGATGGACTATTGTGAAGGCCCTGGCAAAGAGTATTTTTACATAATTTTCACACTCATCAAACCATTCCCTTGTTCCCTCTAAGCTTCTGCATTCATTATGTTTTTGTGCTCATTTATTCTGTTTTTTTTTTTCCTTTTAAATTGTCACCCGTCTGCATTATTAAAGCCCTCCGCCCTTATTAAAGTGAACACTGAAGATGCTCTTGTTGCCATGTATCCTGTGCTTTGCCTGGGAAATAAATATGCTGTTTCATTCAAATACATTTCATTTGGATGTCACTTAATAGATGCAGAGAGAGATTGCAAATTTCCCCTGATGAGTTTTCAGCATATGCTCAGAATGTTGCACTGGCAATTTGTCAGTGACAGAGAAAGGCCGGGAAAAAGGGCAGGCTCATCAGACACAAAGGAAGGTGTGCAAAAAGCTGCATGCATATAGGTATTTATAAACACATACATGCCTGATCAGGAGTTAAAGAAACTGACAGCATGCAGAGGAGGTGAGGGTGGCTTGTTGGTATGAGCACTAATGGCTCTTGGTGAGCAGTAAGCAGCTGCCACACACACACACACACACACACACACATACACACACACACACACACACACACACACACTCTTACTCACACTCATATCAGATGTGTGTGCACATGCTAATGAGGGTCTAACTGCAGCTTATACTTGCCGTGCTGCTTCAGATGCCCTGACACCATCTCTCTCCAGTCTGAGAGGGCTGTTTAACACCACTATTAGAAGATCTGAGCTTGTGTGGTGGCTGACTCAAGCACACAAATGTAAGGAGATAATGAGGTCCCGCCAGGCGCCTGTTCTGCTCTTACAGGGAACACTTCACACTGTGCCATTTGAGGACTGACCTCCAGTTCTTCATGAGCATAACAGTAGGCCAATAAGGCGCTATGCATCAATGTTTTGTCATGGAGAATATATAGTTTAATAAGCTAAGCAGGGAATGAGAATTTAAATCATCTGCCAATGCTTCACAATCCTCCTGTTCAAAACCTTAAAACTAATTACAATCATTACATTTTTGGATTTTTGACCCTGCTGACACACACATTTTTAATGATTGGTGATTTAAATTGCATCTCTACTTCTCCTCTATCTATATATTAATTGAATGTTAAAACAAAACGAAACAAAAAATAATCATCTTTTGACAGAATTCCAAGATGCAACAGGGTCTATGAAGCCATTAAAAACACTGCAACATATAGAGGAAGACCTTTTTCACAAGCCATTTTAAACATCCTGTCCCATCATGTTCGCTTCAACTACATGCTACATCCACAAATTCCAGTGTTACTTTTCTGTTCTTTCTGGCGACAGAGAAAACCATGATATTGACAGCCAAATTGCCCACTCAAGGCTTTAAAAGCAGTACTCCACAAATGATTGGCGGCATGTCTAAATGTACAGCCTGAACGTGTAACATACCTCTGCGAATGCTCCTCCTCAGTTTGCCACAGAAGGGGTCCATCTTGGGCACCTCCTCCCCCTCTGCCATCGAGGTGGGACTTTGATCTGGGGACGAGGCAACGGGAGGAACTTGGTCCTGCGCTGGCTTGGAATTGTTGGGCGGGGGAGAGGTGGAGGAGGGAGGAGGGGGAGAGGAAGTGGTTGGAGTTGGGGTCTGAGGCGTCGGGGTTTGGGGCGTGTGGGCAGATGTGGGGCTACTGGCAGCGGACTGGGAAGTGTTATGGTTGACGCTTGAGTTGGACAGAGGGCTGGTGAGGTCCAGGCCCCCCACCCTGGCAGTGATGGGGGAGTGGAGGGAAAGCTTTCGTGTTCGGACAGGGGAGGAGGTGCGGGACGGGATGGACAACGGAGGCGGAGAAGAGAACTTGCGGCAGAGACGAGGAGATTTGTCGTTTGTGTGTTCGCCCCCTCTGTTGTTCTGGTTGGTGGCAAAGAACAACTCCAAGGACCTGGAAGGAGAAAAGAGAAAGCAGTTTTAAAAGGACAGAAAATGTGAAATTGCAGCATCTCAGAAGAAAAATGCTTCAATTTTGCCTCATAGTATTAATATATTACAGATGTATATAAGTTTTAATGTCAAAACACAGTCTATTCAGAATTCATAAAGATTTAGAGAACAGTGTCTTGTGAAAGAAGTTCAGATTTTACAGCACGCTTTTGAACTAAAGGCGCTCCGTGTTACATTTGGGGTGTTTAGCTAAAGCAGTTATCCACAGTGACATATAATGAGTGGGCACAAACAGTGCTGTCAGAAAATGTTAGAACACTGACATCATTTCTTTGTGCTGTGTCTGGTTAGCATGCTGACTTAGAGCTTTGATTTAGGTTGTTTTTATCCACATCAGATGAACAGTGAAGGAATTTTAGAAATCTGTGTCCAAACTCAACCAGTTTTTGTAAACAGGAGGTAGCTGGACAAGTTAGCTTTAAGCTGCAATTGTTATTTTTAACATATGTAAAGTAAAACCTAAAGACAATAATTCTTTGATCAGTTTTATGACTCTGAAAGTAAAGTTATCATTTGATGCTATGTTCTACCTTTTTTACATTAAAGAGTCCAATTTTATCCAGACCCGTGACCAGTATCGGGCAAATCATGTGAGATTTGGTGTTTTAGTGCTTAGTGCTTTAGTGCTTAAACTATAAAGGATTAAAGATATTCTGAACATGCCCAGGTTTTTTTTTTTTATTCTGTTCAATAACAGATTATATTTTTACTTCATCCCTATCAATTCACTTTGTCCATGTTTATTACTTTAGTCCTGAATGTTAGCAGATGGATTTATCACAAGATGGCCCAGAACTTTGCTGTTCACTGTCATTCGGTTTCAAGCATCTGTTTTCAAAGAAAAAGCTCTGATAACAGAGAGAACATTGTAGAAAAAGAGAGCTAGATATTTGTTTTGGTTGTTAGTGACACATTAGAACTAAAACCAGGGTTAATATTGGATTTACATTTGTCAAGTAGCCGGGACTCCACATTAATGCTAATGTTGCTCTGCCTGTTGCCTTGCCCTGCCAATTGTCGCTCAAATTGTATAATTTTTTGCCATATTTTTAGGAATATGCTGCAGCAATGCCAAATGGTCAAATTTCCAATTTTAACAATCCTGTTTTTCATTTCCATAATTGAAACTGAAAGCTAATTAAAATAAATTTCCCATTTTACAATTTAAATTGTGCACCACCTAATAAAAAGGGTTTAAACTAGCTTGAAACTGTTCAGCAACTGTGTTTATAAATCTCCTGAAAAAAAAAAAAAACATTAAGCCAGAAGTTACTGACTATGATTTTAGTAGCTGAATATTTGCCTAAAGCAGTAACATCATACTTAAAAAAAAAAATATCTCCACTTCATAGGTTAGACACAAAAAGGATCATCAATCTTTTCTTGCATATTACATTTGCAGCATTTAAATGCCTTATTTAGCAGGCAATGAAAGTGCAAAGGCTTTAATCAACAAGCATTTTGTGATGACATTAATAGTGCTCAGAGAGTTGAGTGTGCAGAGCTACATCAAGGGAAGACTAATCATGCATAGATAAACACATCCATCATTTATTCACACAAGCCAGTTATTCAGCAGGAAATAGAGGAACAAATTGCATCCTAGATTGAGAGAGGAGGGGGAGAAATGAAACGCTGATGGAGGAAGGAAAGATACATGAAAAGCAGAAAGGAGAAATGCTGAAGAACTTTAAAGCAAGCAGCTGACGGTGCTTAAGAGAAGGATATGAAGCTCAGTGAAGAGGAACGACAGAGAGGGATCAATATGAATACAGAGAGAAAAAAACAGCCTTGAGGAAGTGACGCTCCAGTGAGAGAACATGCTACAGACCGACTGCAGATTCTTCTCTCCCATTCCTGTCTACATATCAGCAACCTAAATTGTGTCAGAGCGGTGAAATAACAACCCTTTGAGTGTTCCATCCATACAAAGAGATGGATAGCAGTTAGGGGAAAGTCATGCATCAGTGAAGTGTCAGACCAAGACCAGAGGAGAGGAAAACAGGCAGGCAAAGTTGGAAAAAGACAGTCTGAAGGAGGAGAGAAAGGGAGAGAGTTGGTTACTTGGACTGATCCATGGCTTTCTTCTTGATCTTCAGACTGTAGTCAGGACAGATGGATGAGATGGACAGACGGTCAAATGAGTGGTACCGCACCCTATAGGGGACATGAGACAAGGGGGATGGATGACACAGAAAAATGATTAAATGGATGGGGTGGATGGTTGCATTGAGACATGAGAATGCAGAAGCAGGAGATGTGATGGAGATAGAAGATGGTTAGAGGAAACAATGATGGAAGGATGATCGATCTGATAATCCCTTGGGGGGAAAAAGGTGTGTCTGAGGAGGAGGGGAGGCAGCGTGTGAGTGAGAGAACAGCAGCACATGTTCAATCTCACAGATATCAAAACATGGCCACATGGGAGAAAAATCCAGTGTAAAAGCAGAAAAAGCTGTTTGTGTATACCTCTTTAAGCATTTGAATGTTTATGTGTGTGTCCAAACACTGCCATGCACCACGTAAACCTAGATCAGTGGTTTTGTTGCATAAATTCTGTATAACTGTTTTCTGCATAACTAGCTATGCAATTTAAATACCGTAGCATTGAAAGTATAGTAAATTAGCATGCTAGCTGGCTAACTAGTGAATGGCTGGCTAATTACCTAGCTAGCATGCTAATTCCACCATGCTTTCATGTTACACTGATTCCAAAATAAACCAGCCAGATGGGTCTAATGCTCTCTGGTCCTCACACCATATACGACTTCTTCACGAGACGGAGAGCGGATGGTAGCATTAGCATCTCCAGAGCTTACAACAAACTTCATGGCTTCACAGTTACCCATATCGTTTGTTTTTTATAAATTATTATTTATAATAAATCCTGCTGATTGACCTCCTGCTGTACTTGATCTATGGATCAAGGATAGACAACATGGAATATTTGACTAAAATGATACTGTGGGGACTCTTATGTGCCCACCTTGGATGACATTTAGGGAAACTTAATCATATCATGAGAGGGGGGACATGCCCCACACAACTCTGCTACCCTTCTTGTAAGCCACTGGTCCCTGGATGAGTTCTCCCTGTTCTCCTACAGTGAAGGCAGCCACAGGCCACAGTGTGTCAGGCTTCATATACAAACCTGCCCTCAGGCAGAGGAAACGACAGAGCTTTTCCAGTTGAAAAGCTAAGTTAAGTAAAGTGGAGGAAGGAATATAAACACAAAGTTCTTTTGCAGCCAGAGACCTAATGAGAGAGAGAGGGCATACATAGTGAAGAGAGAGAGAGAGAAACTCAGTATGTTCCTATGGCTGAGCCAAAAACTTTGTTGAAGCATCTGTTCTGCTGGCCTCCACAAACAGGCTGGTATGTATTTCAGCCAGTATGTATTCAGCTTTATGAAAGGAGTCAAAAACACAGACCCAAACCTGACTGCATCATTCACTAAACATTCAAATAAAACACAACTACATATACTTGCATATTTTACACACTCAAACAAGTTTTTGGCCTCAGTAAACACTTTTTCATAAAAATTCACAAATGTGTGTTTGACCTGATAGGTATTGAGGAGAAGGGCTTCTTGTAGATGTCGGCCAGTTTGTCCATGACCACTGCCGCCGTGGTGAAAATCCTGTATGTGTGCAGGAAGGTGTTGAGGAAGTCTATGGAGAGGAAGCGCAGGTCAGTCAGCCTCTCCAGCAGCCGCTCCACGCTGGCATAGCGGATCTGGGGGACCTTGCAGGAGTTGAGCGTCTTGCTGAAGCAAATGTCAACATCATCTTTATGGAGACGCACATCGGATCTGATGGATACACACGTACACACATACACACACAAACACAGTCGAGCATGGGTGACTGCTGGGCTGCTTAGAAAGGAAAAGGTTATGAAAGTAGCTGAGCAAAAACAGCCAAATAACCAAAGTGATAAATAAAGACAAATTAATATATTCCAAAGAAGGATGCTAAAAATAAGAGTGGATACCAAAGAATAATTTTGAGCTGAAATAAACATAAAAAAAGCATAATACATAACAGTTTACTGTACATCAACACAACTGTAACATTTTCACCCAGGAATGATACATCATAAACTCATGTTTTACAACACTGGCATGAAGAGATGGCTTCTCCTCTTCACACACACAAACACACTTACTTGATCATATGAGGCACTGTGACTTTAGAGTTCTCCTCAAATACACTGGTCATCAAGCCATTACAGCGGATATTATCTATACACTGCAGAGAAAGTGAGAAAAGGTGGAAAAGCATGTGAGAATAATAGTAACAGACAACACAACTACAGCAACACTGACAACTGCAAAGAGCTTTCTTTGTGGCTATGCACTGATATTATGTAATGTGTGATATTTATTTATGTTACTGGACTCTGTAACACCATAAATATATAGTTCCACAAAAAATCTTTCCAGCTTTGTTTATCTATGTGTGGAATATATAAAAAACAAGTGCAGAGAATTATTTCAAAAGCCTGCTTGAAAGGGCTTAAGGAAAAATAAAAGCCAATTGAAACTGTCAGTGTATTTTTGTCCGCTAAGAATTAATCCAGCTTGACATGGTCGTTTGGTCCTACTCTGTTTGTGAAGTACTGAAGCAGTGAGTTGAACTCACCCCTGGGGAGCTGCACCCGTGTCTGTGTTTACTTATCACTAAGCCTTCTCAATGCCCAGCGGAGACATGCTCTCGCTATTTGGAGGTTCTTGTTATTCTATGTTTGTCTGGCTGTGTGTTTGTGTGACTCTGTGTGTTACCTGGCTTATATCACTGGTCCATGCAGCCTTCTCCTGTCGCGATGGTGCCAGTAACACCACTGTGAATGGAGGTGTGTCTGGAGGCTCTACGATGAGCTTAAAATCCAGTTGACCAAAAACCTGACCACTGGCTTTAGCTGTGTGATAGAGGAAAGAAATAAACAGTACAGAAATCATCTTAATGATGATGAGAGTAAAAAGAAATGCTGGTGCTTCTAGTTACACACACACAGGGTTAATTAAGTGGACCTGCTATCGTCAGTCTACACACCCCTGAGGCTGAAATGTAAAAGGTGTGTGTTGAAGCGTGACTTTGTATGTGTGTAGGTGTTTCATCAATCACCCTATTTGCAAAATGAATCCTCTGAAGAAAGGAAAAATAATGGACAGAGATCGTCAGTGTCAAAAAATTAAAACCTGACATTTAAAGGGGTGAGCATCTGATATTTAAAGGGAAGTCATTTCTGGACACTTATCATCTGACATCCAATTAACCTCCATGAGTGGTGAAGGTCCTAAATGAGCCAATGAGAGCTGCCTGTGTGTGGACCACTGCGGCACAGTGCTTCATAGATGTGGCAAACTTACACTCCTCATCGCTGGCATCTGTTTCCTCTATGAGTGTGCAGTCAATCAGGGACAAAACACCACCTTGCTGCAAGAGTTAAATAGAAAATTAAAGAACAACAGTTTATTTCTTTTAAAGTTAATTTACACTCCGAGACCTACTTCAACTCCTGAGGTCAAGGTGTTCTCACCTTGAGAAGGTGCAGTTTCCCTCCAGAGCTGCGTGTACAGACGAGGAAGTGTTTGGTGAAGAGGAAGCACTGGCGTTCTCCTTCCTTCTTTAGAGAGAGAGCACCCAGACGAACCTTACTGAGCTTCCCTCGCTCCACTGACGGCAGCTGGATCAGAGAGCCTGCGGAGAAGGAGGGCCACAGGATTACATTACATTTCATTAAGCTGACACTAAGCTCAGGGCTGTGATTGCTAAGCATCTGCAGTGGCACAAACATACTTGATGCGAAAAAAAAAAGGCAACATCTTGAACTACTCCTTTTTACACACATGCATTTTGTGTGTGCACCTGAGAAAAAAAAATCCAGGAGGAGATTGGAATAATTGGTTTGCTTGAAACAGTAACCATGGATCAAGAGAAGATGTTCTTTGTCAGAGGTGTCAGCAGTTCATACATAAGTCACTGCAGCAAATCAATACTGCAGATACTGCAGCTCATTAGGGTTTGCACACTGTAGTAGTTAGCACATTGGTAC
>JAOWBC010001486.1:19749453-19763319 GCA_028566105.1 Hypoplectrus providencianus
GAGAGGAGAGGAGAGGAGAGGAGAGGAGAGGAGAGGAGAGGAGAGGAGAAGAGAAATAATAACAGTGACATAGACAGAAGGCGAGGAGAGAGACAGAATAAGATATTTGCATGTTGTCCTGCACAGCTGAGGAGGTGGGTGGATTGAAAGCTTGGCTTCTCTTCCTATTGGCTTGTGCTACTGTTGCAAAATTAACCTACACCCACTCCAGCACTGAGCGAGGAAGTGTGTGTGGTGTCATGTAATCTGTGTGTGTGTGTGTGTGTGTGTGTGTGTGTGTGTGTGTGTGTGTGCTGTTAAATTTTGTTTCAGAGCTGCCTCAATGAGTTAGTGAGCAAACAAACGTCTTTGTATTGTTTGGCTCAACTTTGTTCAAAGCACTCTGAATGAGTGAGAGTGTGTGTGTGTGTGTGTGTGTGTGTGTGTGTGTGTGTGTGTGTGTGTACCTGTAGTTCAGTGAGGTTGGGCACGTACTGGTTGTGCTCTCCCATCAGTAAGTCGATAGCAGGGTGTCTGCCGTCCCTGATCATAATCTGACGCTGGCCTTCACACACGTCCGGCCTGAACACAGACACACTCAGTAAGTTTATCCATACATTCACAGCGAAATCGATATATGAACACATGAAGCTATGTCCCACGGTATAAAAATAAATAAAAGAAAATTGGTTCGTAGACTTTCTTTAGCAGCACAATGCATTGACATTAAAAATATGAAAGATGCATGAAAGTGTAAATTAATCACTTCAATCTGAACATTTATCATGACTGAAATTTAAATAAATAGCCAACAATACCAAAGTTGTTGTTGCTCCTTAAGTTCTTTCTGCATATCTGCCAAAATAAACTCTGATATAACACATTTTGGTGGCTACAGCTCAGGCTCATCCTCTGACCGTAGGGTCGTGGGTTCAATCCCCAAACTGCTCCAGATGCAGTACCATCTGTGTGTGAATCTTAACCTTCCTGAGGAGAACACACATTCCTACGCTGGTGGCTCAGGCCATGTGTGTGTGAACGACTGCATGCTGGGTGTGAGTTTCACGAAGACCAGAAAAGAGCAATGCAAATGCAGTTCATTTAACATTTACAAATTATCTGTTAAAACCGGATATTCGCCTAATAATCTTTCAGCCATGAAAAAAAGACTATAACACACACAAACGCACATAGAGAAATGCTTTTCTTAAAGGAATTGTTTAACATTTGGAGAAAAGCGCTTTCTCGTTGAGTTATATGAGAAGGCAGTCGAGTGGCAAGTATACTGCTGCCAGGCAACCAGCAGAGACTCCAGGAAGTTTCTGCTCCCAGCCAAGAAATAGCACAGCACATACTGTAACCCCTCGTTACACTACAACATGTTGTTTTTACACTTCACAGCTTTGGACGGAGCCAGGCTAGCTGTTTCCCCCTGTGCCCACTGTTTATGCTAAGCTAACCGGCTGCTGGCTGGAGCTTCAGATTGATCATACAGACATTAGTGATGTGAGTCTGCTCCTCTAAATCTGTGCAAGTATTTACCAAAATGTCAAGCTATTACTTAAAAAAACAAAAACACATATTTAGATGCAGGGGAGAGGAAGAGTGAGTGACTTTAAGTGAGCAATGGCAAAACAGAAGACGATGATGTCCAAATACAGCAAAAAGCAGAGACTGCAGTACAAGGTGTGGATGGATGGGAAGTTAAAACACTAAAATTGGTAGAAATGGACAATATAAAGGTGTGTGTGTTTGTGTGTCTGTGTGTGTGTGTGTGTGAGTGAGTGGGCGAGATGTTGGCGTTTTGGCTGAGCATGCTGCTGAGCCTGGTGCACACTCCCACACACAGCCTGTCTGAGACTATAGGACACGACACAGGACACCCACACACACAGTATCCCACACACACACACACACACACACACACACACACAGAAATACAGAAAAGGAGACACAAACTCTGACAAGTACACACTCACACACCAATATTTACAGCCATCATGAGGACATCACCTGCAATAGTCCCCTTGTTTAGCCACCTCAGCCAATGAAAAGAGACAGTCTGCGGTTGCTAGGTGACTAATAGCCCTTTTCATGGTGTGATAGTGCTCCCCAAACTCACTGCAGAGAGAGAAAACGGGAGAGAGAAGCAGGAAAGAGATTTTCAAGTGTAAATTAAGGTGAGTGCATACTGTGTTCTCGACAGACACTACTGATGCGCACTTGAACAAAACAGACTAATTCTGGAGGGCTGAGAGCCGTGCGCGCATCCCTCTGAACAGGAGACTGACATGTTTTTAGCAGTTTATCACTTGAGTTTACGATCAGCTGTGTGCGCGTGTGTGTGTCATACTCCAGGAAATTGGTCCACTCCCTCTGGCAGTCCAGCAGCAGCTGCTCTCTGAGCTGCTGAAGCTTCTTGTAGCGCTCCACCAGGAAAGGAGAGTGATACCTGCTGACTGCTTTGGTGCTGCAGAGGAGCAGAGGGAGGAAAAGATTAGTAAAGAATAAGATTACTTTAGTGCAGATTTACAAGGCATGTACAGCATGTCACAACCACCATTATTACAGAGATGAAACAGTATACTGAGCTTCAACAGGTGCTGAGAGCCTGACAGCAATCTTATTTGGTTCTGTTGCCTTAAAACAAGTAACTTGTTACACACAGTCATATGCATGCACTGTAAGTTTCATTTATTTACAATGACTATCTAACAGGTGTTACTGCACTACCGGCCCATCTCCCTCTGCTGGTATCCCACTCCGGGCCTCTCCAGTGGTTCACAGCTTCTCATAGAAACTTTACACTTCCACCTAGTTGTTGCTGAATGTACTCAGAAACAGTTTCCACAAGCAGCAATGCAACAAAACTGGGTATCTGGCCACGTGACAAACAGAAGTCCAATATTCACTTTCCCTTTTAGCTCTGATTTTCTCCTTCTCAACTCCTGAGGGAAATATCTGGCTCTTTAGCTGCTAATTGCTCCACTGTGTTAATCAGCTTGTGAGGTAGGAGCTTTGTCCATGGCCTGTTTGTTACTGGACAGATAGTGTATAGGGATGCCATAGGGAGGAAAATGATATGCTGATTAGCATTTTCACTGAGTATTTTATCAGAAATGATTATTGTCCTTTGGGTTAAAATCCTAATTATTGCCAAACAGGTTTGCTTTTTCACTTTTGCAGTCTGACTCGTGCTACTTGGTGTTGCGGCTCTTCTGCTGCTGCACACCGCAGACCGCCGCCACCGCTTTCAGTCTACAATAATTTCAACCTGAGGATAGTTGCAGCGCAGCTGTTCGTGACCACTATACATAGGCAAAATGATTTGGTTCTGAGATGCAAAAAAACAGGAGGAGCATGGCACAGCTGCTCCTGTTAATAACAATATAATATATTCTTTAAAATACAGGGGGTGGAAGAAAAATGAAAACATGTGACTTAATATGTGTGTGTTTGTGTGTTTGTGTGTTTGTGTTGCCTCTGTGAGCTCACCTGCTGATTTTGACCCAGTCATGTGGAACAGCGGACGACAGCGAGTTCTTCACCTCAATCAGAAACTGAGGGCAGAGGGGAAAGAGGAGGAGGAAGGCTTCGATAAATAAGACGGGAGCAGACGGACCAAACAATGTGTCATTCTTGATTAAAACTAACACACATATAAACACACACACACACACACACACACACACACACACACAGACATCAGATCATCACAGTGACTCACTCTACCACCCAAATCAGGCCATCAATCTCCACCCACCTGTCTTTCACTCTCAGCCTCACACAAACACAGTCTGTACCTCCTGTCCAGAGACGGTGATGTAGTCGAGTGCCGGGGCCTTCAGCGTCAGGCGGACTTCTTTGCGGTGGTCTTGAATATCGTTGATGACGGTCTGGATCTGCTCCCTCCTTTCCCGCAGCACAGGGAACCCGGACAGATCTGAGAACAGCTCCGTCTTACTTCCTGACCTGCACAAACACCAAATGTGAGCTCCCTTCCTCCTCATTCGCCTCCAAATACCTGTGGCTGGATACTCACTTTGCAGCCTTTTCATTGAGCACCTTGAGGTGGCTGTGGGCTGGAGCCAGCAGGTCAGGAGTGTCCAACAAGAGACCCCGGAGCAGCGCAGAGCTGATCTGGGACTGGATAGCCGGGAGCAAGGCCTGCAGTTCATTACCCAGGCGAGACAGACTGCTAGTGATGAGGTAAAACTCCTGTGTGGAGGACTGGGACACACAAAGAGATGCAGAAAACATGATGAAGGTCAATGGTGGACCAATAGGTGGTAAGGCCAAAGGGAAATGTGATTTATTTTCTGCAATATATAATAAAAAGAAAATAACACAGAAGTTGTTATCTCTAGAGGGGTCCAGAGGCATGCTCCCTGGATGAGTTTTATACATTTTAAAGTGAAATGCATCAAAGGGCAAATCCTCCCGCACTGAGCAAAAGACCCAGAGACACAGAGGTAAATCCACTGGGCAGTCTTTGCACACTCCAGGCATGAAGGCAATGGGTAACACTGGATTGGTCTCAGAAGAAGTTTTTTTATAAATCAAATAGCAGAAAAAGTAGTTTGAGTTAAGTTTTGCCTTACTTCACACTGCATGTCCTGTGTTTGACACTGCAAAAATATATATGTCTTATCAGTGGCCAGGCAGGTATGGGAAGCTGCAATTTTTAAACCTGTTTTTATTTCCATCCAAACGCAAGTCATTTGTTCTGTGTTCCTTTTTGTATGTGCCCGAGAGTGTGGGCGTGTTGTGTTACTGGGGGATCCTGTAAACCAGCCAGATGAAATCACTAAATCTCATCAGATGGGTATGGCAGCCTAGTGGCCATCTATTACAGCCAGCACACGGGGAGACACCACTCATTAGCAGCCTTCTAGTCAACATCCCTAAAGAATAAAACATCACAGTTGCTTCGCTGCTCTACGTGTGACAAAGTGTGACGGAAACGCAGATCAGACTTATTCAGAACTTTGTCATGATCTGTCAAACACCAACACAGCATCACATTTGAATTAGGTGATGAGCAGATGCCAATAATCCATGTTAGCTCTTTTCTGACAATCCACAAACAGGGCTGGGTGATACTGTATAATTTTTTTCTTTTCTTTTTTTTTTTTTACACCATATTTAAAGACAAAAACATTACTCAAATAATACTTGTTTTTTATGTAAACATTCAAAATATTAGCAAATAATGCAATACCATACAAACCAGAATAAAAATAAACTTGCAGGAAATCAATAGAAAAAAACACTCTAATAATATTGATAAAATGAAGTTAAATTAAACATACTGCACATTATTTGCATGCTAAACAAAAAAAATGTTTTTAAATTGCTAAAATCAATTTATTGCCTAGCTCTAAAATGAAACATAGTTTAATATATAAACTAATCCACAGCAGCTTGTGTTTTATGTTCCTTCAACATCAATAGACCATTGAAGAGGAAATAAAGTTAATGATCAATCAATGCTCTGCACCTCAGAGGATGGCCGATATTGTACATTATATTGACTTCAAATAGCCATTGATGACGTCACAGAATAAAGCAAGTAATGAACAGTTAATGAGAGTCACCATGACAGTGCTTTATGGCATTAATCACATGCTGCAGTTTTAATGGTCCCCCATGTCAACAGCCCCCGTGATGCTCTTTTATGAACCCAAACAGACAGTGACGGGAGACCGTAAGTGTGCCCTCCCCCTCATTATGTCAATGGAGCCATAGAGACACAGGCCATTACACACAGGCACATTTATCTACAGATGGGCTAAATGAAAATGAAGGCCCCTGTGTGTGCGTGTTTCACGTATGTGTGTGTGGGGTGTGCCCAGTGACATTTGATTGTTCTTTTTAAACAATATATGAAGGAGTCAGAAAGTTGAACATCAGACCTGAGTGCCTCTCATCTCTGTGCACACACTCACACATACACACAGGTGGGATGGAGCCTTCTGACATTTCAAAAATGGGTCCGATGGGAAATGAGATTGTGTAGGACAATCAGGTAAGTGCCACTGAGGCGACTGCTCCCCGTTGTTAATCAAGAAGGCCGCCATAAAAATGACAGAGAGAGAGAAAGGGAAACGCAAAGAAAGGGAGGAAATTGTCTTGGTTTTCTTTTTCATGCAAAATAGCAAGAAAACGTAGGTCTCCCTTTTTAATGCCTTTGTCAGATTTTTGTCCATTTATTCTAGCAGTTTATAACTGTCACTACGCCCACAGATCTCTGCTTAAGATAGTGAGTTAAATGTTATCATCACTGACAGGAATTATTACCAGTTCCACAAGAATAAAAAAAAAAAAAGGTTGTGAAAAAAAAACATATTTCATCCACAGGCTGAGAGGTTTATGTGTCCTTATTTATTTCTATTTACCTTTTTGTGGTATATGCTGCAGATGCCTCTCTCCAGGTCGGGCAGATGCGACAGCAGGGTTTTGATGGAATTTAAAGTGAGTGAGTGCGACTCCAGGATCTCCTGCACGGCATCCTGCCTCTCTGAGATGGACCTGCGTAAGATGGGGAAAGAAGAGAAAAGGATGAACATTAATTCAGAGGAAAAAAGGAACAAGGCAAAGAAATCAAGATGTTCAATCCTTGCCATCAGCAAAATACATGTTCCTACTTAGAGAGCTGAATTGGACTTGATTGAAAGGCCCTGTACGTTTTGTGCTCAGAGAAACCGAAAAATTGCACCAATTTGTCGCTGATTAGCTTCTTCATAAATTCTGTGATGTGCTGAGGTGTGCCAGCAGCCTGATTAACTGAATAACCCACGAGCCAACTGTTTTTCAGAGGCTGCAAGCTTTAACGTTACCGTGATGATAATGTCAGGAATGTGGTTAAATAATGCTCAGTAATATCAGAAAGGGAAACTGAAATTCCCATTTACAAGGCTCCCTTGACCTCTGATCCTAAGATATCTGAATTTAAATGGCCTTCTGTGAGAATACAAGTTTCCAGTACTGTCCAATATTTTCCTACAATGATCCACACTGAGGTTCCTCAACAGTTTCTGTACAGATGTGTACATAATGCAATTGGTGAACTGTTCTGAAATTCGGACAAAAATCTCTCTTTTTGAAACCAAAAAAGAGCATGAATGTTTAAATGGTGTTTCTCTTTGGTTTTAATAGTCTTTGGTTTTAATATGAAACTGATATTTATTTTGATATGGTAAAATTTAGCAGCAAATGACCAAATCCCTTACTATTTTCTACAATGTAGTAGATTAATGCTTACAATTTATAAAACATTTAACACCTTTTTCACTATATAATTCCATAAGTGGTCATTCATAGTACTGATGTCTTCAGTATTAATTTACAATGTTGAAAACAATAAAAATAAAGAAAAAACACTGAATGAGAAGGTGTTTCCAAACTTTTGACTAGTAATGTAAAAATGCTATAAAACCGTTTTTAAATCTCTTAGCAGAAACATGAAAGGTGAGAGTATAAGGTGTGAAACACCTGTAATCTGCTGATTTACAACACAAAATACAAACTGTTTAAGAGACAAAGAGCACACAGGCCTTGTGTGACCAGAAACATCTGGGGAAATGGGCTGAAAAATCAGATAAACTCAAGCTTAGTTATGTAATAAAATGGACATCGAAGTCACAATCATGAATGTTTATTGTGTTTGTGTGTGTGTGTGTGTGTGTGTGTGTGCACATCCATGGGTGTTTGTGTCATGTGCTGGTGCTGCTCTGTGTGTATTGGAATTAATGTGTCGGCGTGTAATCTGGGTTTTATCGATGTTGAAATTCTGTAGAGAAGCTATCTGTATAATCTGAAGGCAGTGTGCAATCCACAGCTATAATCCCCCCCCCCCACACACACACACAAAATGCTCACACCATCAATATATGGATAATAAAATTACGGCAGAGAGAGAAGAACTGCATCAGTGCTGTGATAATATCACTGAGAGGTTGTTTGTTTGTATCAGGTGCTGTGAGTCAGTTTTAGCGTTTTTATTTAAAGAGGTCGCCTGCAGAGCATTTTCATACATGTTTTCACCCTGCAGTGTTTCTAAAAATCTTTTATTTTTTAATAACATATCACAACATTGAAGTCATCGTGTATGTCTGCTTTCTGTTATATGGTTAGGTTCTTTACTGTCGGGATAATAAAATCCCATGGCACCAACTGACATTTATGAAATAAATCTTACATCATTTGGCATGTTAAACTTTTTGGGTGAAATGGTACACAGCGCTGGAACAATGACACATGAATCGGAAATCAAAATGATCCTAATTAGCATAATACTGACTGATTATTCTCAAGACGCCTTTATATCTGACTTGGAGCTCAATAATGCAGATGTGTCTGATAAATTTAACAAACATTGATGCTTCATGTGCTCCTTGAGTTTGTCATTCCAGTTTATTAAACTCAAACTGGATGGAAATAGGGTGTGGATGTCACCGTACACCAGAACTGAAAATAATATATCACAGTTACAATTTACATTGAACTACCAACTATCAATAACATGAAAGCAAACTATTAAAGCAAATTATTTCCATTTCTTGCAGCTGTTGCTTTGTTGTGTAGTTATGGTTATCAAAGGTCAGAGGTCATCCTATACTCACTGTGGGTCTGTGAGGGGCTGGCTCACCCACTTCCTCATCAGTCTCCTCCCAAACGGGGTGCGAGTGTGGTCCAAAACCCACAACAGACTGCCCTTCACACTGCCATCCGTCTGTCATCAAAAGAACACACACACACACACACACACACACATATATATATATATACATTATACACATATATAATAATTTTCATTTGTCCATTTACGGAAAAGAAAAGCCATTACTACAGCTAACTAAAACCATCAGAATTTTATAAAAATAAGAGGTGAGAAGGTGATGGATGGAAGACACAGCCAGTCAGGTCTGAACCGAGCTTGCACCCCACGTCACATACGGCGCGACAGCCGAGTCGTGCTGAACTTTTGAGCCGTCTCCCACACAAGCCTGACGAGTCACTGAACATTTACTTTTGATCGAAGAAATGACAATTTAACTCACACATTGCTTTTTGCAGCCAGCTGTACCAGCGTGACCGCAGACTGATTTCTACAGGTGGTACAGACACAATGTGGACAGTCCTTACATAGATTTGAAAGAATTTGCACTGAAAGGAGTCCAGCTAAGTTGTGTGACATGTCTAAATGACTTTGACTCTTTTGTTGCTGTGGTGAATGTAACAAACATCATGTTGATAGGCTGTCTCCCTCTGTCCCGCTCGAAAAAGAGCAGCAGACTTAAGGCTGGGGTAGAATATATATCAGTCAGCCTGTATGATAGGACTATATTGGCCTATGAGTAAACATACAAATAATGATCACCTAAATCGGATACTCCATCTACTTTACAGAGCTTTAAAGCTTCAGCTCTTTGTTTCACTGTCCGGCCTGCAACTTTAGCTGCAGCAGGCTGCTGCAAAACTGAGAAGCTAAGAGGGCTAAGTATTACTTGATTAAAACCAAAGCCATTCAAGTCTCTTTTTGAATGTGACCTGAAGCATTACACAAGACTAAGAGGCCATGCAAATTGTTCAATGAGACTGCAGTTCAACAGGTCTGTGCGTCCAGCCTAAAGCAGAAAACAGCATGCTAACATGCTCACAACAACAATGCTAACAAGTTGATGTTTAGCAGGTTTAATGTTTACCATATTCTCCATCTTAGTTTAGCATGACAGCATGCTAACATCTGTTATTAGCATTAATTACAATATACAGCGGAGGGAAAGTCTTTCATTTTGCTGATATTTGGGCACAAGCAGTAATTTGAATAAATTAAAACCCTAGTGATTTCTATCCAAAAGTTGTTTAGATATTTCACTCAAAACTTCAAATGTCATCCGCATGGTGGCACAAGAGCAAAGTCAATGCTGGGGAAACATCAGTGTGAAAAGTTCCAGACTCTGCAGGCTGAGATAGATTTTCAGTGCAGCTCATCATAAAGTAGTTCTAGTCCACTGGTGAGCAGCCTGAACCCTGGAGCCATGAGGTTAGCATCACACAATGCAAATGCAAGGATTGGGACATTTTTTGGAAGAAGTGGGTCTTCATTATGATCAGGAGCAGAGGTCAACAGATTTAAAAGAAAATGTTGCGTCACTTTACTGGTCAGAATTCAGAGCCCTTACAAACTTGCAGCATGATCTCTTCACACGCTTGAGGCTTTACTTCAGACAAATTAGTATTCACTAGAGGACTATTCAGTATGGTGCAGTGTTAACTGTTTATAGCTGAGACAGACTCCACCTCTTTGTTATGCTTGACCAGTTGCCATGACTGCCAGCTGAGACGTGCTTTTACCTGATTGTTGAGGATCTCCAGGTTCCTGAGGGTGGAGGCACTAAGGATCAAACCCTCCGACTCACAGGACAGACGCCGGAATGAGCTGCAGGGAGCGCCAAATCATATCAAAACACAGCTGCCTGATGAAATGACCAATATATCCATAAGGAAAAGGTGTACAACTACAATGACTGGGATGATGAAAATGTATTTCTATAAAGAATCTGCCTCAGATTTCTATCATTAACAATATTGATGGAACTTTAGGGGATTAACCTGCTGAACCTGCTTTCTAAATAGTTTCCACATCATAGCTGTTCAGCAATGTTTTATATGTGATTTGCTCATTAACTGTTAAAGTTTTAAGAATTTACTTCTTTTACTACAATAAAGTAAACATTTAGAGGTATTGTTATGCTAACTATGCAATGTGTTTTCAAGTATGGTTATTATTTTGTTATTTTCTAGCTCAGGATTTCATTGACACTGGACGGTGTGTTTGCAGCCTGTGTTGCTGTGTGTTTACCTTTCACTCCTGAGAACTCGTTCTAAGTTGAATTCTTGGAGGTACTGGATGAGCGGCCCCAGGCAGCAGATCAGCGGGCTCTCTAAGGAGGCTACACTCGACAGAGAACTACAGCCTGGAGGACACAGACACACAAACATGCCACATTTTCACAGATGAAACACAGGCATGAGTCAGAAGCCCACCCCTCAGACGGCGTGTTACAGCTGAATGGCTGTCTCTGCCTCAATGACAGCGTGAGGGTAATTGAGGGGAATATAGAGTAATATATTGAAAGGAAAAGAGGGGAAAACAAACACACCTTTCCTCTGGGTGTGGCAGTAGAACTCTGTGGCTGTGTTCATTGCAGAGGCGAACTCAAACTGAGCGCTGTCCCTCTTCTCAACTCTCACTCGGTCATCAGCCTGAGCGCTGGGGGGGCAACAACAGGACAGCATCGATTCAAGAGGTCAGCCGTGCTTGTGATTGTACGCGCAGACACATGAAGGAAACTCAGCATCCGATATCTGATCATTTTCCTGTCTGTGAGAAAAATGAGACGCAGCAGCACTGCATGTTCCAGCCGTCATTTTGTTCAGCTACATACACAAACACACACTTTCCCTGCATCTACCCATTGCTCCATTCAATCGCTCGGCATTGCTGCTTTCAAGGACTGATGCTTTGTCCGCTCGGTTGTTGCCAGGGCAACCAAGGCAAACACGTGGCTATGGGCACAGTGCTGGAGCATTTTCTTTCTTCCGTTTCCTAATGCACACACACACACGCACGCACGCACGCACACACACACACACACACACACACACACACACACACACACACAGAAGAATCATCATCTCTCACTTCAGTCACTGGTCAGACTGGGAGCAACGATTGTATAAAAGTGATCAATATTGTGCCCGAGGTGCAACTGTGACCATTAATCATTTAAGCAGTCAATTCAACCGTATTATGAGGTTTACAAGAACAGGGACAATTGCTGGTATCGATCCGGGGACGGAGGAGTGCAGCGTAGCATTTCTGCAAAGCCAGACCAGGACACAGCACAGTGACCTGAGTTTAGGAAGTCTCAGTTCACAAGAAACAACAAAGCTGGATGCTGGTTCAGGTTCAAATTAAAGGTTTAATTAGCCTAAATTATACAAAAACACATTTTTTTAGGCAACTAGTGTGCAAACAGTTTTGGTTTTGGTTGATTTGCACTCTAATGCAATTAAGGATTAAACAACAAAAAAAAGTAACAGTGAATAGACAACTATCATGTTTGTTCTTGTGTACAAGTTACAACAGAACACAAAGCAGTCTGATGGGAAAGTCAGGTTTGCAAATATCTGGTGAGTTTGGTACAATATTTAACTTTGACCTGATGCTGTTCAAGCCAAATGAAAGTCAGAGGATCAAAGGGTTAGTCTTCTGGGACCAGGAATGTGTAGATATGGGAATTAATAAAACTGACTTGATATCAAAGCTGCAAAGCAATGCTAGTGAAATTTAAACCCTCAGTCATGGACGTGACTTTTTGCTATCATGAAATGAAACCCCATGTGTCTTCCCTTTGTTATTTTACGCCAACATGGAGTGTGTGTTTTAAGTTCTTGCTTTGCATTGACAACTTGCAGAAAAAAACTATGCAGGCGTAGATAAAAAGCTCAGCATTCAGATAGAATTTCTTGAGAACAGGTTTTCCATTCCCATTCCTATGAATGGAACAAAATCTCATTCCCATCACTCCAATAGGCATTGAGATATTTCAATCTTGACCAAAATGGTGAATCAATTAACACTGCCATCCACAGTAGCCAAAATTCAAAAGCCTTTTGTCTTTCCAAAGCAGTATCACATTATTCTGGGTGAATTAGTTCCAACAATGAGATGCCATTAATATTTTTAAATTACCTTTTACCTCTGCTCTATTTAAAAACACAATTATCTTTACAGCTCCACATCAATACAGGCTGGAGAAAATGTTCTGTGGGGTCTTTCATTATACGTGCAAACTTGGTAAGTATTTTTTTTCACATGCTCAGAGCATTTTGATGGTGATAATGAGTCAATATCATTAGCGGCTAAAGGTTAAATCAGAAATGTTGTGACACAGAGAGCAAAGGTTAATGTGAAAAAGAGATTAAGGCATTCGATTATTACCTGTCGCTGTAGGGTGAATATGAAGCTTTGTGAGTGGCCATTTAAATCCACAATCGTGAAATACAAAAATTTGTGTGTATTTGTGCACATATGTGCCTTTTGGTGTCTGTGTGTGTATTTTTATAAGTGAGTACTTAACGTGTCCCCTGGATGTGATATTAACTTTTAAGAGAGTCAGTCATCAACTAAAAGCGGGAACGTTTGTGTTGACAGCATCTTCCTGTGAGCCTGCGGCTGCTCTAATCCCCGTCAGTGCTCTGATCCTGACTCATGACTCCAGGCTGGAGATGAGTAAAGCAACTAATACTGCACCTAGCTACTACCAACCTCCCAGGGACTCATTACCCGCAGCTCCAGGGACACACACACACATCTCGTTGCTACAGGACCCGTCTCATCATCCCACCCCAGAGACATGAAGGCTGATGAGCTGACGTCATTGGCCACTATCCTCTGATTTAAGTTCTCACCTGGGCGGCTCCTGCTCTAGTATTTTTGGATTGGAGTGATGTCACTGGAATGTGTTGATTTCCAATAAAACATCTTCATCAGAACAGTTACAGCAACTTTAATGCCAATGCTACAAGAATGTATTGGAAAGCCACCATAGTTGTGATCTGTAACGTCTGAGAATATAAATGTGATGAATTTTCTGAGCTAAACAGGCAAAGCTCCTCTGTATTTATATTATACAGGCTGCAGAACCGTCTGAGGGCTAGGGAGCAGTGTTCAAACACAATAACTGTAATGGCCTTTACAGGTCCAGCTCCACTCTAGTTACTCAACACGGCTGCCTGAAAAAATTATGAGGAGGGGGGAGAGAGAGAAAAAGAAAGAAAGAAAGAAAGAAAGAAAGAAAGAAAGAAAGAAAGAAA
>JAOWBC010001486.1:19780869-19791474 GCA_028566105.1 Hypoplectrus providencianus
TGGCTTTATGGCCCCTCATCTCTGAGCCCTTTGTCTGTCTGTTTGATCATTCCTCCCCTCTTGCCCTCTTTTTCTTTGGACCTTACGCTGTGCACCAGTTTAGCTTGCCATTGGGACTTACGTTTGACATTAAAAGGGATTCTCATATTTCATTCATTCATTCATTGTCATATAGTTATTTCTCTCTTTTTATTTCTTTTACATAAGAAGTTTCTATAGTGCCAAGACGTGTAAGCAAACACTGCTGATTTTACATGTTTTGTTAGAAAATTTTCTCAGCATGGTTTTTGCAGGTTAAAACATAGGGCTGCCAAACCATCTTAGCATTTATACATGCCATGGCTTGTTGTGGGGGGAGCTTACCAAATACCAGCTGGTCCCAGTGCTATAATCCACCATTTGTAAGAGCTAAACAGAAAAAGTTTACTTTACTTTTAAAAGTTGTCAAAACCAGAACAAACATATCCAAAAAAGGCGTGTCGAGAGTCGTCATACCTTGCATCAGGCATGTGGAACTATCTGCCAAGTGTGGTTGGGAATGTGCTTTTGTAAATACTGCAACCTAATGAAGAAATGGGGAGCAGATGGTTTGGAAAAGCTGATGTGGATGAGAATAGTGGGAAAGGAGTTAGAACACAACAAGATGAAGTGGCCGAATGTCGAAGTAAAGAGACAAAGTACAAATAAGCCGCATTGGTCCTCTGGGGACTGTCAGTATCTTAAAGAAACCTCATGGCAAATCCATGGCAAAACATTCCACCCAAAACAAAAAGGTTAAGCTCAGCATGGCCCTGAGGGAAGAGTCAAAGGATGATCAGTTATCCCCTAAGAAACCTAAAAATCTGCACAAAATGTCATGGCAAGCTAAACTACTGACCGACTGATCAACATTACCATAGTTACAGTCATTGATGTCTATAAACAGATTCTGCAAACAATTGAAGAATCAGTGGCAACAGAACAAGATGTTGGCATGAAAAGCCTTCTGGTTTTCATTTGTAGTGTGAGTAGTATTTTCATGTCAGTGTGGAGGGCAACTGAGGCCAAAATACCCATTGGCTTTCATCGGACAACTGTTTAGCTTGACATAGGCTTAGTTGATGTACAGCACTGGCTAGAAAAAAATCCAGTCAGTCTTCCACTCCAACTCTATGACAATGAGGAGAAAGTGTTGACAGGAACTCAATTTTGGAGGTTATAGGGACAATTACTTCTGCTCTTAACTACAGTAATGCTGAACAAGTCCAGAGAACCCAACCCCCGAACAGTCCTTAGAACTTGTTGTATAACATCCATAAAGTCTAATATTGCCACTGATGGGTTTGTATTAAATTCAATGGAAAGCTCAGTGCACCTCATACACTGGCTAAAGGGTGCCTCGTGCATTCATATTACACTCACAGAGATGTGACGATGTGTATGGCTAGGTCCAGGTGAAACAAAGCCCAAATACCAGGAAAACAAAACAGAAATCTCGACACTGGTAAAATAAAAAAAAAGGTTGGTACACTTGACACAGGGTATGAAGCAGACCAGGTGGAGAGAAAAGGGAACACAGACTAAATTTACTTGGAGGGAAGTGAAACTTATCTGGGCGAGATTTTTTTAGATTTGTGGTTGTTTTAAGGCTTCTGGTAGTTGAATTGCACTTTTTGGTTTGTTGTTGGGGAGTTACAATGATACTCTCTGACCTGTTGCGTCTGAAACCAACCCAGTATTTACTTACAACATCATTCTGAATTATTTTAACCCCAGCTAGGTACGTTACTCAGAAAATACCAACCATGTATTGTACGTAGATGGAGAATTCAAAACCATGTCAATCACAAACACTACAGCGCTATGACTGAACATTTTACAGTTAAGAAAAAAAAGAGAACAACTCTTAACAGATGTTGACACATTTGACAGATTTAGTGAACTACAGTGAGAAAACACATAGCCTATCTATAATTTACAAAATGAGTATGTAATGACAAACAAGGCTGCAGCAATAAATACATTTGAAGAGAACTTCTGCAACGTTTACTCCCTGATTTGTGTCAAGCAAAAGATATCTTATCTGCTACTACAGCTTATTCGCAGATCACGTTCAAACCTTGTATTTATTTACAAAGTTGCATTGTCTACATGGCTGCCTCCCTGCCCGCCTTGGGAGGAGGCTTTGCGATCAAAATGCAGCAACTAGGTTCTGAAAAAGAAGGCGGGGTTAGACTATAAAAGGAAAGTCTTTGGAAGAGGTGACATCTTGTCTCCGGTTTCCCTCAAGCACAGTTGAAGCTCTTTTCCTCTTCGTTCACAATGCAGTTTTATGGAGCTCTGGTTCTGTTTATAACTCTCTCTGCAGGTAAGAACAGCTTATAATTCATGTGCTTTGACATTGTTTTACAAAAATGAAGGTTAATAATGTTTACATAAAATTGAAGTTGTGAGATCTGAAATCTTGAGTAGTTGGGTAAGGCTCATTATGTGGTTACTAAATTCACAAATTATTTTGAAGAGATTTGTAATAGTATATATACATATTGTTTATTCAATCAAACAGGATGTATGTATGTAAGGATTATTAAAAGACAATTTGCAACATTTCCAGTCTTTTTTTTTTGCTGTTTTTGTTTTTGAAAAATTCCAATTTAGCAGAAATTTTCCTCACATTATCTTCATGAAATTGTTTCGTGTTTTTGTGTGTGTGTGTGTGTGTTCTTACCATGTAAAAACATCACTTTTAGATCTGTAAAATGTGTCTACAATGTTCATTAGATTGAGTGTCTCAAGCATTGCATGACAGTGTCCTCTATTTCCCTACAGCATGTGCTTTGAAGTGCTACTCGTGTGTAGGAAAAGGCTGCACAAACTCTGTAACCTGTCCGGCTCTCTTTGACCGATGTTCCTCCATCGAAGTGAACGGTGAGTTGTTCTTCCATTAAGCATTTAAAGCAGATCATCTCTTTATCTGGGCGGATATATTGCACTAGTAAATGACTGCTGGCTTGTAAAGTTGTTGAGACTGAGTGTTTTTTTCCCCCATCATGTCTTGCAGATGTGGTCACCAAGAGCTGCATGAACAGCGCTGCATGCGGTGATACTCCCCTCAGTTGCTGCAGTACTGACTTGTGTAACAGTGCCATAACCACTGGTTCCAGTGTCTTCCTGATGCTGGTGTCCTCAGCCCTGATCACACTGTTTCTCTGACCTCCTGAAGCAGCCGCTGTCTCAGTATATTCTTCTTTCATAATAAGTTTGTACCACTTACAAAGAATAAAAACAAATTTAATATGTAAAAGCAGTTTGTGACTGTTTCCTTAATAAAAAGACAATTTGACCAACCATTAATGTCTTTGAATTCTTTAAGCAAGAGAACGCCTGAGGGGTCGATGAAGAGAGTAACTGCATGCAGACTGTCTATGGGATCCAAGAGTCTGTTTATCCTGTTAAAATAAGTCCAGAAGGATATAATTAGCTGCCTTTTTGGGTTAAGTTCCTGTGTTTTAATGTAAAACTTCTCATTTGAAGCACGGATATTTGTACAATATAATATTAGAAAGTCCAGTAGTAATTGAGGTTTAGATCATTTTCACTGCTTTCCCTTGTTTATTTTCATTACCGCCAAGTAGTTTCTTAGATTATCACCATGAAAGGGTGTGTACCAGCCCAACAGCCGCAAGCTGTCTCACATGCTTTTGCCTAACAACAAAAACAGACTTTTATTTAAATAACAAATTAAAGGTTTTGCATTACTCAATAACACAGAGATATGAGTCAATCTGGCGCCACCTGGTGGAGGTATCAAGAAAACAACACAGACTTTAAATTTCCAGCAGTTTCATTTTTCAATAAACAAAAAACATTGGAATTATTTGACACTCTTATCCCATCACAATTGTATGTATTATGACATTTCAAAAACAATTCTAGCTTATACAGAATCATTATTTTCAAGCCAGGCATTTCAATGACTGAACCAGTGGTGTGCTTTACTTTCATGCCAGATATCACTGTGGAAGAGCAGACTAGCATATATTTAGACAGCAGATCCTTGCGTACTTTGTAAGGTCAGTGTTTACAAATATAAAGGAGAAAAGCATCAAGCATATATCACTGTGTTCACATGGGTGTTTCATCACTCTACTGGTTCTCTGTGCTAAGGATAGCATAGCTTAATTCAGCTGATAAGGCAAATAAAGTCACAAGGCAGACATGGACGGCACGTCAGAATATGGCATCTTTGAGAACAATACCTGTTTTAAAAGGCATCCAGTAGCATTAGTGTCAAAAATCAATGTCTTGCTGTGAATCAACAAAAGTTAATCGAATGTAGCAAATGTTATTCCTTTAAATCTACCCTGAGCTGTGAATTCAACCTGTACATGTGTACAAAAAAAGCATAAAGCGGTAGATTTTGGCACTGAAATGACACAATGGCACAGCAGTATGGAGGTCAAAAAGTGTTGACATAAAAATATTTGCAGTTTGTTTGATCATAGTAGGTATCCCAAATTTACTGTGTATATCCACTCTGAAAAAACAATGAAGTTAATAAATATAAAGACAAAATCAGTCCAATATTAATTAATGCATGTTAGGCAAAATGTAGGTAGTTGGGAACATTTTCCACAATACAGCAGTTTCCTTAAGGTGACATAAGGTTAGGCATGTCCTCTGAGAAGGAGTGCTTATTTATTGCCGGTATTGTCCAACCTAGTCAAGCCATACTTTGGACAGTTATTATTCAAGCATCCCTTCATCTCCCTTAAATCAAAACCATTTCTGCTGTTGGCTTCGAAGACAATCCATGATCTACATGTCCATAAGGTGGAAGACTGCAGCGACGATACAATCTGAGATCGGCTTTACTATTGGCTGTGGAAGGCACATGAGGATGAGGATCAGCTGCAGGATGGAGCAAGAGAATCAGATGGGAACAGAAGTTCTATCTAATTCTTTGGGTGGACGGTTATAATCTGCAGGCAGACGTCCAAAGAAAGAGCAGGTCAGACAAGACGGGAGGTTCATGTTTCGCAACAATCACTCTCTGCTGTGGCAGCAGATCCCTTAGTGGTCATTTCCCTTTGAGAACAAACATCACCTGCTAATTCTTGGCATGTGTGCTCACAAGAATGTACATGTGCATACAGTGTGTATGTGTGTGTGTTTGTGCGTGTGAAAGAGAGTAAGTGTGTATTTCATGTCTTCAGTGGACCCATGTAAAGAAAGCGATCTCATCCAGGTCCACAGGGTAGTCGGTGAGGTGCATGGGGCCTTTATCAAAATGTTCCCCCTTGTAGCTCCTCCATCTCCCTGCAGGCAGGTAGATGTCCCTTTCCTGCTTTCCTGGCTCCAACACCGGCGCCACCATCAGGTCGTCCCCGATCAGGAACTGGGAGTCGATCTTGTATGCTGCTTCGTCGTCGTTGGCGATCCACCAGAGGGGCCTTATGATTGGGTCTCCTGTATCAAGAACCTCGCCGGCCAGTTCCAAAACTCTTGGGGCCACCAGAGTCTCATGGAGCTCTGTGAACTTCTGAGCGATCTGAACCACCTGTAGGTGAGCACACACAGATACAGTGTAAGCATCACAGTGGAGCTGGGCTGACTAATCAAGACATTATCACTTTCTATTGATTTCTGGCAAAAAGTGGTTGTCCTACTTACTTTTTGCATATTCAGGCAGAAAGTATGAGAAATGTAATGTATGTAAACATGTTCTAGTAGCAACCTGATATGTAAGTCAATTATGACTTTGAAAATGAGCATATGTCCACTTTAAATTAAAGGGAAAAAAAGAAAGTAACAGAAAGGGAAATTATATGTTTGTCTTTCTACCAATACCACATACACTGTTCACTCACTCCCTCACCTCATTGTCATAGGCCCAGGGTGGGATAGAGAACTGCATAGCAGGCATGAAAGCAGACAGCTCCAACCATCGGATGTACAGCTCTCTGTCCGGCAGAAAATTTTTCTCATCCAGAATACCTGAAAAACAACACAGATGTCAGACTGTGGACACAAAACATATCAAACATCAATTTGTCTTCAAGAGAGACAATTTTGCACTCCCTGTGGGCATATGTCATGAAGTGCAATACCTGCAGTGCGGTTGGGGTATGCATTCCCTCCTATCATATCAGGCAGGACAAACTGGTAGCCCAGAATGCTAATAGTCAGAACAGTCGGGATGATGGACTTGAGGCCGAGCTCATAACCCCACACAGAGTCTCTGTCTATGATCCTGAAGAAGCAGGAGATGTTCTGACTTTGGTAACCCACCCTCAGCTCAGCACGTTCACTGAACGGGATGGCCATTTCTGTGTAGCGGCGGGTGAAGGTGGAGGGGTCAGAGAGTGGGACCAAGGTGCTAAACTGGCGTGGAAGGTAGCTCGTCTCTCCTGCGTCAAACTTGAAGGATGTCACATCGTAGCGGGTTTTAATAATACGAAGATGTGAGGAATACCACTCACGGGCTTCTGGGTTGGTAAAGTCCAAGATTCCTCCGATACCGTTCCACCAGCGCACCAGAGCAGGCAGCTCCCCGCTCGGCTCCCGCACAAACAGCCCCTTCTCCAGAGCAACGCCAAAATTAATGGAGTCGTAATTGATGAAAGGATGTGTCCAGAGGGACACCTGAAACCCGTCCTCTCTGAGTTTGTCAAACATACCGCTAGCATTGGGGAACTTCTGCGGGTCAAAGTCAAACTCTCCATAGTCTGCAGTGTAGCGGTCATCAAGCTCCAGGTGGGAGCATGTGAATCCATGTGCAGTGATGTCAGAGGCATAGCGCAGAAGCTTCTCCTGAGTTACAGCTGTCTTGTGCAGAGCCCACGTGGACCAAAGCGGTTGTTTGAAGACTTCAGGAGATGGGACCTTGATAGGCTTTGGGAAATACCGGCGCACCTGAGATCAACACATGTACCAAAGCAGAAACTCACATTAAACATTAATTAACATTGATCATACATTAAAATGGTTTGTTATTGTCTGTTTAACTGGTTGTTAGATGAGATATGCGTCCATTAAATAAGAGGCAACAGCCAGTTGGCATAGCTTAGTATAATATAGTTTTGTGGAATTTGTGGTTGGTTGTGTGAAATAAAACTCATATTATTCATATCCTTGTTACATTGCTAGGAGACATTTTTTTTTCTTTAGGCTAAAAAGCTTAAGCTTCAATATGTACTCATATGTAACTTAAAGAAGCTAAGATACCTTTCATTTTATATTCATAAAGTTATTAAGATGTGTCCACGCTCACCATGTATTTGTGAATTGAGGTAACATCCGACCCCACACACACTCTGTAGCTGAGTTCAGGGAAGGCCTGCTGACCGTCTGGAGGTCGGAATGGAGAGTCCTGGTATCGGGCCTGGAACCTGAGTGTCCTATCCTTCTCTGACCAGCCCAAATGAAACGGTACTGAGTCGTTGATCTTGATGGCAGTTGCATTTGAAGACAGCCAGTAGCGTTCCAAGATTCCCCCAAAGGCGTTCCGGTTGGAGTAGACGTCACTGGTGATGAAAGGCTGCGGCTCCTCCTCGCCCTGCATCCTGATGGGCCAGTACTGCGTTGCCGTCTCTGCCCCTCCATACCAGTGGGAGTCATTATAGGCCATGGCGTGCTCCACCAAGTCCTTATTTTGCAGCTCCTCCCAGCGAACGCGGTAACACATCACCGTGCCTTTTGGTCGAACTGTTTGGATAAAGAAGTTGAGCTTTCCAGAATCTGACTGTGTGCAGCTCAGAATATCTCCTTCCTTTGAGCAGGAGTCCAGATCCAAAGTGCCAGACCTGTGACCATCATAAACAGAGGGGCGGGACAAATAAACAAACTTGTTAAGAACAGTCCTGACCAAGTATGATTCATCTACAATAATGATTAGAATTTACAAAAACATATAGGTGTTTTAGTCTCTCCTTTGTATTTTTTTTAACTGCAATCAAAGGAACATTTATTCATTTAATCAAACAATTGTTGCTTTATTCATCTTATAAAATTTATCTGTTTTTGCAAATTCCCTTTTCAAGTGAAATCATAATTCAGAAAGGCATTGAATGCTTGATTCTATTACTCCATTGCTTAACAAGTACAGGGCTTGTACTATGGCTATTTCTGTCGATATGAGCTCTGTTGATAAAGGACATGACTAAATCAGGCTTCCCTCAGGGTATAATCATGTGTCTGTCTTGTGTGGCTTTCCATTATCCATCCACACATTTGCAGAGAGGGAGCTTTTAGTCTGGCTCAGCACACAAAGAGGAACAACTGTGCAGAGGCCAAAAAAAAGGATATATGTTACAGGGTTCATTGTTTGCAAAGATGGCTAGCTGGTAGTTTCACATGGATGGCATTACAACGTACACAAGTTCCCATTGTGATAGCCCTAAAAAGGCCATGGCAATGATAAGGTAATCCTTAAGACATACATGTACCATCTCTGTTACTTATTACATCTGAAACTGTTATTTAATTGACGGAAACGTAAGTATTGTGCAAATAAATGATTGTGATGGATTATTTGAATCACTTTCAAAGCAGAAAATACCAAAACTCTCTAGTACCAGCCTCCTCAATCTTTGTATTTTAAACTTTTATCTATTCTATTTCATCGTAAACTGAATATCTTTTTGTTTGGGGTAACCTTGCTAACTGAAAAATGGCGATGCATATTAGTCATCCCTTTTCTTTCACATTTCATAGACAAAAAGATTAATTGAGACAATAAGAAGAGATTAATCAATGAAAACAGTCCCCACAGTGAGCTCACCTGAAGCTCATACTGAAGATTACAGCCCCCGCCTGGTTACTGATGATAAAGCCGTCTTTGTTGAGGTCCAGCAGCTCAGCCTTCAGCAGCTGGGCTTTACGGAGAGATGCCGAATAGTAGCACCAGGCAACCACAGAAGCTAGCACCAACACACAGCCCAGCATGCCTGCCATCACCAGGGGCCGGCCTTCATGAGCCAGTTTCTTCTTCAGTGGAGAACCTCCAGGTCCACCAGGAGTCGGCAGCTCCCCAGGAGCCACCGGGACAATCTGATACATACTGGAGACGTAAGGCAGTGAGGTGTGCAGGGAAGTAGGTTTGGAACAGGAAGCAAGTGGACAGTTGTGGTTATCTTGTTGTTTTGTGTTCAGAGTGGAGGCAGTCTTCTTCACGCTGGTAGAGTGGAGGTGAAGAAAAGTGTCTTTCTACCTGCCGATCTTTACCAAAGTCTCCATTTCTGAACGAAGGCTGAGTCAAAGACAAGAAGATATACAAATAATTAATTTAATATAATGTTTAAATTAGAGGAAATTATTTCCAACATTCTTCCAATTAACAAATTTAACCTTGGACTGAATGTGAAAGGCACCAATTACAATATCAGTATAATAATATAAAATAATAGGCTACATTTTTTTCTTTACTTGTTAAATACTGCTTATAGGGATGTTTATTGTGTGCACATCAACAAAATGCTCTATCAAGCCAAAGCATATTTGTAAAGTTATAATAGATGTACTTGGCTTGAAAAAATAAATAAAAACATCTTCAGTTTATGAACTTCTTTTTAAAATACAAAAATGTGTAATTATTGGTACTTTTATCAATAGCAGCCATGGGAAGCACAAATCATCAATATTTGCTATTAAAAAATATGAACAGGGTGTCCATAAATTCTCTTTACAACATAAAACATGTATTATAAAAGCTGATAAAGAGATAAATATGTGGAAGCTATTGAAGTGATTTCCTCATTTATCACACCTCTTCATGGACACCATTAGCTGCACAAAGCACATAAAGACCGTACTGGAAACTGTTGCTATGTTGGCTGTAGCAGAGCCTCATCAATGGTCTAATGGATCAGTGATCTTTAGCTTTAGATCAATGAGATGTCCTGTATCTTTGTTCCATCCACCATATCTTTAACAGAACCCCAGAGAAAGAAGGAGTCCATTCTGTTTCAATAAACCAGGATATACACTGAGCCTTCTCTTGAGGACTAGCCATTTGTATAGGGCTTCATTTACCAAAACCTATTTCATCTACAGGAGACCTGAAATACACAAATGCAATGTAATTAAAGAACTTTGATAACCACTGAGTATATCCAACCAATCTGATAAAGATATTCTTTAATTGCGTTTGTAATATATATTTTTTTAACTGTAAAAAGACTTTATGGACACTGTATATTGTGCTTCCCTGGTGGATAAACTCTCTGGCCCAACGTATAAAGTGTGCTAGGGGAAAAAAACACAGATTAAAACACTATCAATCAATCTAAAGTTGTCAGGTAGGATGGCAGAATCCATAAACTGGGAAAAGGCAAAGCATCAGAACTATACTTTATGTTGACAAAGTAACTAGTTGAATTTAAAATAACGAGGATGGGACTAACAGTCAGTGTTGTTGTCTTGTAACCTCCTTCCTACAGGGTGTTCACTCTAAAATCCAGTTCTAATTATTACCATCGACAGTCTCCAGGAGCTATAGTTATAAATAGCTTTGGAGCTCTCAACCCTGCATTCTCTCTCTTCCCCACTATTCTCTAAAAACAATGTACTGTTCCCAGTCCATTTTGTAAACAACAAACATGTCGAATTAATTTCCCCTATACTGTA
>JAOWBC010001486.1:19802345-19833412 GCA_028566105.1 Hypoplectrus providencianus
TGTGTGTGTGTGTGTGTGTGTGTGTGTGTGTGTGTGTGTGTGTGTGTGTGTGTGTGTGTGTGTGTGTGTGTGATAAAAAGGCTAAATGTGTGATATAAAAAGCGATAATGCCATGTAGAGGAAAGACACATTTGCGCTACAATTCCCAGCAGTGCAGTAACAGAGCAATCCAGGCCTGTTCTGGTATTTCATCAGTGCAACATTTTACTTTCCTCAGGGGCAAAGGCAACAAACAAACGGAAAGTACTGAGGGAGAGTGATCCTCTAGCGAGTGATCTGCATGGGGCATGAAAACAGAGGCATTACAGCCTCTGCTGGCCTAGAGAGGCTCAGGTTTAATCTAACCCAAATAACCAAACTCTGAAGGCTGCTGTTTGAGGGCAGGCTAGTGAGGACTGGCTTTAAACTCTCAGCATAACGTCATTCAACACAAAAACACGGGATAACCCCAAACGACCATGTGCGCGGTCGGAAAAAAAAGGCTTGACGTCAGTTTCCATATGAGGAGTGATGGTCTGGACATATATGGTCGTTCCGCCTGTGACGTAGTTCCTTCACTGGAAAAACAAGGCGTGGCTGCGGGGACCCCGCCCCTCTTACAGCTGTTATCAATGAACAAGTGAAACTCTTCAATCTAAAGCTGATTTTAACAGACCTGACGAACGATTCAACAAGTTCTCTGAGGATACATTTCAACTAGAAGTCTTCCAAAATATCAACCGCTCAAACTTCTCACAGAACAAAACGAGGACTTATTTTATTTTTTATATTTTACATTTTAAGCTGCTAAGAGCAAATAATTTATTGTTTATTACTTTTTTTAAAATTATATCAGCACGTTCTTTTCCAGCCATGTCTTCAAGCAGTGAGCCTTTGGAAATCAGTGGCAATGAGCTGGTTCACATACTCAGGACCCCGCGGGACCAGTACACCTCTGCTGGGTGTGTGGTGCTCGACTGCAGACCTTTCCTCGATTTTTCTTTTGCGCACATATGCGAGTCCCGAAACGTGAACTGGAACTCCATGCTGCGTCGCAGATCCAAGAGTTCAGTGGTGGCTCTGGAGTGGCTCATCCCGGACAAGACGCTCCTGGGCCGGCTGCGGCGCGGGGAGTTCTCCGCAGTGGTGGTGGTGGATGAGAGCAGCCGCTCCGTGGCCGGGCTGAAGGCAGAGAGTGTGGCCCAAATGCTGCTCACCGCCCTGCAGAACGAAGTGCAGACACAGATCTGCTTCCTGCAAGGTAAAGACTTGTAAAAACTATATTTATGCACCAAAATACCATTTAAGGCAACTGTAAAGGAAAAAAAAACTACTCATGTCTTTTCTAAAATCTGAGCATTGAGCATTGATATTTTATGGGTTAAAAAATAAATAAAAAATAATTGCAGTTGAACTTAAAGGATAAACAAATGATTGGAATTATAATTTACATGAAATGCAGGATTGTTTTTTCACATTTACCACATCATTAGCATTGCTTCATATAGAACCATTTTTTAAGGAGGACTGTGGTGAGAGCTTGGGGCTTAGTTAATACTCTGTGACCTCCATTTAGGTGGATTTGAGGGATTTTCAGAGGCCTATCCAGAGCTTTGTTCCAGCTCAGCCAGCAATCACCTCCCTGTAGTGGAACCAGAGCCAGCGACGACGGGCCGGAGAACACCAGCATATGATCAGGTAAGATAAAATCATAAAATACACATTTCAAGGAGTTAAAAAAACATACAAACAATAAAACAACTGATCAAAAGGTGTAATGTGCTTTGAATACATAACATAAAGGCCAAACTGCTTTTTGATTATCCTTGATTTTCAAACATGGACTCATTTTTTTCTTTTAATATCAGGATGGTCCAGTGGAGCTGCTGCCCTTCCTGTTTTTGGGCAGTGCCATCCACTCCTCCCGCAGAGAGACCCTCACAGCAGCGGGCATCACAGCTGTACTCAATGTTTCCTCCACATGCCCTAACTTCTACGAGGGGGAGTTTCAGTACCTGCGGCTCACTGTGGAGGACAGTCTGGCTGCTGACATCAGAGCCTGCTTCTCCACAGCCATCGCCTTCATCGGTGAGTTTCTCATCCTGTATACAGTGATACCTTAACATGGCAGCTCAAAGTTAGTCCATCCAACAAACACACAGTGATTTAGCCTTATCTTAGTTAAGTGAGCCATATTTTACACTCTTAATAAAACATAAAATATCCAAAACATTTCTCTAAGCAGCTTGTACACTATAATCCGCTCTGTAGACTTATGGGCCAACAGAGTAATCGTCTGATTACAAAACACCTGGATTATGCTGCGCAAGATGCTGAAAAGAAGTGTGACATTTAATTTTCTCTTTTGCTTGTTTTGACCCTTTTACCTTGCAAAATATATCTCAGGAGAAGAGAGAGAGTCATTTTATGTCAAGACAAAATGTCCAATCAGTCATTAAGCTTTCCACATATTTCTGCTTGAAAAACATTCTCACTGATGTAAAAGATGTGAAATGGAGCGCAATATGCTGATCTCTCTTCCTCTTTCCATTTCGTCTCTTTCCGCTCTCCGCCTACAGACTCAGTGAAGCAGAGTGGTGGTCGGGTGCTGGTGCATTGCCAGGCAGGTATCTCCCGCTCTGCCACCATCTGTCTGGCCTACCTCATGCACACGCAGCGCGTCAGGCTGGATGAGGCCTTTGACTTTGTGAAGCAGCGGCGTCACGTCATCTCCCCCAACCTGGCCTTCATGGGACAGCTGCTGCAGTTTGAGACGGACGTGCTCTGCCAGGGATGAAGAAGCTTTAAGAGACAGAACGTTTACGTGACTGTAATTCTCCTGCCGGTTTTTGGCTAATATCAAAGCATTATCAGGACACATATACACACCTGCTCCGTTTGTACTGTTGAAGCTCGTACATTTCATGTGTATACTTTGTACATTCAGAGAAAAGCTACTTGTGCTGCTGGCATCACATAGCTGGTGGATCTGGTCTCTTGCTCTCTGGAGAAAGTCACTCACAGCAATTGGCAATATAAACTTTGAACAATTGTCATTCTGAGCCAACATGTTGGAGCAGCTATGAGGTAATTTCCCTGACATTTTATACTCCAGGGAAGCATGCCTGCTTGTCTGGTTTTGTGCAAGTTTGTGTTTGACTTATGTGCCTGATCTTTTGCAAGGGCTGTCCTATTTTCATACTGGAAGTTAATCCTTCACATTTACGACCACTGTGACATGACATGTCTTTATGAGACAGCACTGTGTTAACTACATAAGGCAATACTGGATGAATCTCAAGTTTTGTCTAATTTATAAAAATGCACCAACTACTGATGGTGTTTTAACATTCTTTATCCTGAGATAGATTATATTTGGTACACTCAAGCTGGAAGATGTTTTTATTGTGTAAATATAATTTTTATTTTTATTTATTGGAACATTTGTTATGACAGTGTTTGTGTTATTGCTGTCTGTTTCTGCACTTTAAAGTTTGACTGATTCCTGCTGTTTTTTTTCCACTAAAATGAAAACATGCCGGAAAACACACTGAGTCTGTTTACTCTGTAATGTGCTCATTTCATACATGCTGTGACACACATTTCACTTCTTATAATCTGAAAGATGCAGGCAATATATAGTCCACTTTACAAATGCATAAGACCTGTCTGCACTCTTGCTAAACCAAAGTATTAAAACTGCATTGCTAAGTGTTCTGGAGGATTATCCACAGAGAAAGGGTTTTACAGTCTGAAGTCCTTTTTGACCTCAACAACCGCTGACATCAATTTCACATCCACTTAGTCATGTTGCAAGAACAACTTTTGACATTGTTGAGCAGAAAACCAAAAAGGACATTTGTAATCAGGATGTTTGGAAAGTCAACTAAGAACTACTCAGACTTTTGACCCCACAAGCATATCAACAGTACACAGTTCATTCGTTCCTAATTTCGCAAGATTCCAGCTTAACTATTATTACATCAATGCTGATGTCGAATATGTCAGCAGCTGAAGTTGAACTACAGTTTTAACAAGAATATGACACGCAGTTCATGTATTTTTTTTTTTATCATTGGTAAAGGCGTTTGTAATGAATTTCCACTCAAACCACATAAACTCATCCTACTTTCAACACTGAGTTATTTATAACATCTTCTGTAATGAACATTTTAAACAAAATGCAGTCAACTCTAAACTTTGACCACAAATAGTGCATTATAGACCAGCTGCCAGCCCGACCTCCTCCCTAGAGCTAATTAAGCCACCCACACTCATAGTCATAGCTTAGCAAAAAATAATCCACTTCCTTTTATTTGCAAGTATCCATTGTTCAAAATCTATGCAAGCATAACTTCTGTCTTGGACTTTTTCCTTTCATAAGCAACATTTTTCCAGACACAGAGCAGAGGAACAAGATAGGAGTTTCAACTAAGAAATAACCTCAATTGAAACGTAAAAAATAAAAATAAAAATCCCTGTGACTTTACATTCAAGTTCAGTTTACATTATCTAAATCTAAAACAAAGTAATTCATATTTACATCAAACATATCCGTGGGTGTGTTTGTACTTGTACATTTTATTTTAGCTTATACTATTGTACTTTTTACTCCTGGTGTGACAGGTTTGAGTAGAAATGGGTTGAATTTCTACTGTGTTTCTAGTCGTAGCAAACACTCAAAACACTTTACGATGCAAGTTGGTAGCATTCAAACACTGGTAGCAGAGCTAACCTATAAACATTCACAAACACACATACGCACACACAGTTGGAAGCGATATGGGGGGCTCAAATCAATTTAACCTCAACCAGCAACAGTAAAATGCTGCTTAAACATCAGTGCGTTGGTTATATTAATCCAATCTAGTAAAATATACGTCAGTCGCAGGGGGCATTTTCTCACCATTGATGGCTTTTATTTTTTTAAGGACATTTTCCTGGTTTTCTGAGTGCCATAATGCAGGAATTTTACTTATATTTTTTCACTGTGTAGTATTAGTATTTCCCTTCACCACAGCTTATTATTGCCAAAACATCCTGAACAAGCACTGGATATGAGTTTGTTGTGAGACAGCGCTCTCTAGTGACATCTTATGAAATGACTAGGATGATATGAAGTATCCAGCAGATGACGCCAGCAGACTGTTTATTAACTGGAGCAGCCTTTTAATGACCGCAGATAACACAAGAAAGCCACATTTGCTCTCTCTCTTTCTCTCTCTCTCTCTCACACACACACACACACACGCACACACACTCATGCACACACACGTCCTTTAACCCATTTAAATGGCTTTTGGTGTCATCCGGCTTGGTCATTTATTTATCACTGGCAGCAGGCTGCTCCACCTCTTTTCATTTCAACATCTCTCTCATCTCGTTTGTTTGTTTTTTTCAGTTCCTTCTCAGTCAGTCAGCTTCCTAATGAAAACAGACTCAGACTGTAACTCACCTTCAGCGTCCACATTAAACTAGTGTCATGATAAATCATATTACATTAGGTGCCAGTACCTCCAAATGGTGTGTTGGGTTTTCGCGTGCCTGTGCTGTATGTGCAGAAAAGAGCGTGGGTGATTTGGGATTTTCACAGTGATCACACTTACAGTATTTCCTATTCACAGCGGAAGACTGTGTCACTCAAACAAGAAATCCCAGAAGGAGAAGCCTGCTAACAGATATTATGAGCAATATGTGTGATATTGTTTGCTGGGAAATTACAATGTGGTGATATTGCATGCACACATGCACTGGTCTGTTCACACACACACACACACACACACGTAGCAGTTGTCATCATTACAAAAGCAGTTAGGAAAATGACTGTGTGACCATCTGGGACAGCTCTCTGTAATTGTTTGCAGGTTATGCACACAAACTGATACTGCCTGGCTCAGAGGAGAATCACTGGTGGATGTATTCAGACGAGTCCAGTGAGCGGGTCACAACTACATGAACAGATTGCAACTTAGTTGGCAAAAAAAATTCTGCCGCATGTGTTTTTCCAACTTTTTCACCAATCTTGGTGTGCAGCCCATGACAAAGGGGTTTTAAGCAAACATCACTTCTTTTAAAAGGGTCAGAAGCCCAAAATGTTGGGAGCAACTTTAGACATTACAACTACCTGCCTAACCATAACCAGTGGGGGAAAGTAACTAAGAACATTTAGTACTGAAGTTCACGAATGAGATACTTTTATTTCTATTTAATTTAACTTAATACCTCTACTCCACTACTTCCTGAGGCAAATATTGTACTTTTTACTCCACTACATGTAGCTGGCAGCTTTAGTTTATTTTCATATTTAACATGAAAAGCAATTTGAATTAGACATATCTTTAAATTCAGTTTCATAGCACTTTATTTAAGTGGTTGAATTTTCTCAGTGCGGTATTAGAACATTAACTTGAGTTGTGTAAATTAAGTTACTTAAGTATCTGAATACTTTCTCCACCCCTCAACACAACAGAAATGTATTTCTTCCTTCAAATCTTATCAACTTTTCTGGACAAACTTTTGAACTTTTCTAAAGTTAAAGTTTTCAAACTTCAGCTTAAAGGAGAACAAGCACAAACACACACACACACACACATACAGTGAGAGAGAAAACAGGAGGCAGAAAGAGGGCAATAACTCAAAAAAAGCTCTTACTTTTAAAGCTTCCAAAGGGCAGGTACTGGGCTATAATTGATTTGGACCAAAACCATAATATGCACCACAACACTGCAGTTTGCTGACCTGCAGTTATCAGCTACTCATTTGGGAAACACTCTTTTAAAGTTAATTTATCTTCACTTCTTCTTAGTTGTTTTAAATCTCACTGTACCAAGAGACCTTAGGAAGTGTTTTAAAAGAAAAAAAAGTTTACTCAAGAAGTGGATGCCCTTTTGCAGACCAGGTGCAAACTATTTCTGCGTGGAAGTGGAGCTAGAATTACTGGCCGACTGTGCGTGATCCATGACGGAAGAATTTCCTCCAGGCTTGTGCACTGTGTGTGAGCGCACGTTTGTATACCGCATTCTCTTACACAACAAGCACTTCAGAAGCGTTGTACTGTGCACTGAACGCTGTGTGCTGCTCAGTCTCTATAACCTTGGCATCAGTGACACACCCCTCTCCCCCAGAATGCATTTTCAGCGTGTTACTAAGCACGGTTCACCCATGGAAACAGAGACACTTGATTGGAGTGCACTCTCCCGCTAAAAGCTTTATTCTCTTTCCCTTTATATTTAGAATGTGTAGCGTGGAGCGGAAAATGTACAAACCATTATTGGCTGCTGCTTCAGGTCACACAATCAGAGAGCAGGGCTCCCAATTGTAATTCCATGGGCGGCTAGCTGGGTTTCTCTCTCATTAAAGTAGCAATGCGTGGGGGACGCACTACAAAAACAAGTAAACAGGACCTCCTACCCACACGCCATTCATAAGATTGTGTGTGTGCATGTGTAGGCTGAAGGACATGTGTGTGTGTATTGTTTGCTGGTGTGAGTTTATATCACAGAGGCCACCTACCTACTTTGAAAAAAACACCACAGGATAAACTCTGCTACTCTTTAATTTATGGCCCAGGAAAACAGCAGCGTGACGTAGGCTCGGGTACATTATTGAACAATGGAGCACTTGATCTCAGGTAGGCACCAAATCATGAGGGGCGCACTGTCTGTGTGCATCTTGGGGGAGGACGTGTTGAAGGGTGCATAATGCAGAGGGATTCAAATGAAAGTCAAGAGATGATGTAAATGCATGAGCACAGAGAGCCCTATAGCCCTGCAGCTCGCGCAAAGAGCAGAGGTGGAAGGTAACAGAGTACATCTCCTCGGTTGGTTCAGAGCGAGAGCTAGCCGAGCATGGGCAGACTTCATTATTCAGCTGGACCATATTTCATAAGGAAATTATTCACATTTACTGCACATTTTATATGATGGTTGTAATTACTAGTTTCTGTGCAGAATATGGTTTTCTATGCAAAATCTGACCACCTGCAGTTTAAAGCATCCATAATTTAGTGAGCCCTCCAAAGGGGATCATTTCTCAAGATGAGGGCTTTCACTTTATTGGAAATCCTACATTTGTGAACTTCTTATAACAAGACAAAAGGCTTTCTTACAACTGTGACTGAGTTCTTTAAAGTGCTCTCACAGTCTGTATTCAGGACAAACATGACCACCACAACACTGGAACGCTACACACAACTCTCACTCACAGGGATGGATTATGAGACAATCAGCCCCAGGGGACAGATATGCAAAGACACAGACTTTGCAATTCTAAGCCACTTTCATGGTTGTTCTGAGTCTCTTTATGGTCATTTTGTGTCCCTTTGTGGTTTGGCCTTTTTGTAGTTATTTTTCCTCTATGGTTGTATTGCCTGTTTGTATTTGATGTGAGTATCTATTGTCCTCTTTGCACCTGTTATACATGTCTTCATGTTTTGGTATTTTTATGATAACTTTTGTCCGTAGTTGCATTGTCCATTTTGTAGTTGTTGTTTTCTTACATTGTTCTCTGTTCTTATGTCTTTGTAATAATGTCTTGTCTCTTCATAGCTGTCTCTCTTTGTAGTTATTTTGTGTCTCTCTGTCATTGTTTTGTGTCCTTTTATGTCATTTTGTAGTTCTATTTCCCCTTTCCTTCAACATTGTGAACATCTTGTTTGTATTTACAACTATTTTGTATCTCTTCGTGGCCTTTTTGGATTCTTTTAGATGGTTTTGATTCTCTTCCTGGTTACTAAACATCTCTGAGTGGCATCTTGCAGATGGAGGTCAATGGGGGTCACTGACAATTTGGGCCCTGAGGTTTGGTTCAGTAGGCTCAGTCAGTAATTTATAACTGCCTGACAACTGTTTGAACCTTTCACCAGTTTGACCTCAAACATTACCTTTAATCTGACTTAACCTAGCCAAACATAAGGGAGCAGGCTTGTTACCAAGTTAGAAAGCTCTAACAACATGTGCCTTTAACTTACGCGACCTCCAGCTGCTGCAGTGGAACCGTTTATTGGCCCTAAATGACTGGAGGTGCTGGATGTTACTTGGAAACTGGTGTTCAGAACAAATCTGAGAGCTGCAGAGAGCACACAGGCCTCTTAATTGAAAAGCATTGATCAGACAAATGTGCTGCGCCGCATATAGAAAGGGATGATGGTGATGATAATGATGATGATGATGATGGCTGAGCAGCTTTAAAAAGTTCAGCAGTCCCTGGAATGAAACTAATGTTTTCTGTTGAGCAGATGGCACCAGCGCAGCTCTCTCAGCTGGACATCCTAGCGTCCTGTGGAGTTAATTGACCAAAGCAATGCCACCCAACAAGCCATTTCTAATATAACTGCGTCGGTTATACATTTATTGTGCGAGAGAGGGAGGGGGAAAGGAAGGAGAGAAAGAGGGGGCCTGAAGGGGGGGAGAGAAAGTAAGGATCCCATGACGCCCACAGCTTCACAGTGACATCACTGGGTCTAAAAAGAAGCGCAAGAGGGAGATGGGAGGCACCCCACTCATTAGATTTCATCGTAAGGTCCTGTTCACAAGCGAAGATGCTGCTGCGCCTCTGCGAGGGAGCGTGTGCTGTGCGCCAGCGGAGCGCCTCTATCTCTGCATCCCGGTGAACTTCTGAGCGGACAGAAGCACCGAAGACCGACAAACAGATCCTGAGACGCGCAGAATGAAGCTGCTCTGCCGGGATCCTTTCACTTCTGGAGAAACGGCGCGTTTTCACTCCTGGCTCTGAGCGCAGAGAAGCTTGAGGTTAACTTTTGACTGGAAACGCTGCTCATCAGTCAGGCTATAATTCCCAGGGAAATATTATTTTTTTTAATTAGTTAATCAGTGTTAATATTCCATAGAGACTTCATTACACATGATCTAAATCATTCTGTGCTCGCTGTTCAGATGCGACTGTCAGTTATCTGCGCGTCTCCAAACGAGGACGCACGGAGACCGCACAGGGGTCGAGATTATTACTACTGTCATACGATCTTTTATACTCACTTCGCGGTAAATGACCCTAAATTGCATGATTATAAATTAGATTTTATCGTATAATAGATAGTAATTCACCGGCTAATGGGGAGAGAATAATTAAACTACGTGCGCAAAAGAAGTTTTAGTTTTACAAGCTTGATCGTATCTCTGTAACGATTGGTGAAAAGCAGCCAGCGACACAAAAAATAACTTCTGATTTATGGGAGGACAGAAAACCAGTTCTTCAAAGTGGCAAATCCTTTTAATTGAAAAGCAGTGATCCGTGTCTTGACGCATTGCACAGGACTGTTTTGTATGCTTAAAATGGACTTGGAGGAGCTGCCGTGGAGGATGCAAGGGAGCTACCGTTTGGAAACAGCACAGGGACAAAACGAGAGCAACTGAGGTAAATATTATACAAATATTAATTTATCTTTTTTTTTATTATTATTAGAAATATGTCCACATTATCCTATTTTGCACTGATAGTGTATGGCACAGCTATTAAATCCCCTAACAGTTTTCGAAACACGGTTTATTCAGTGTCCAAACCTATTTTTTGTCCATAAAGACTCGTGGAAATCTAAACCCAGCATGGCCTCGGTTCTGGAGAACGGCTGCTCCATGGAGCTGAGCGGCTGGAACAGCAGTGTGAGCAGCGCCGGAGCCTCCGTGCCCTGCAACCAGAGCATCCTGAAGCTCGCCCCTTACTCCCCTGAAGCCACGGCGGCCTTCGCCACCGCCATAACCTTGATGGTCCTCT
This sequence comes from Hypoplectrus providencianus, assembly GCA_028566105.1. NCBI lineage: Eukaryota > Metazoa > Chordata > Actinopteri > Perciformes > Serranidae > Hypoplectrus > Hypoplectrus providencianus. The sequence continues at coordinate 19,813,053 of JAOWBC010001486.1, forward strand.
TCACCATCGTGGGGAACATTATGGTCATCATCGCTGTCCTGACAAGCCGGTCCCTCCGAGGACCACAGAATCTGTTCTTAGTGTCCCTGGCTGCTGCAGACATTTTAGTGGCCACGCTCATCATTCCCTTTTCTCTGGCCAATGAACTGCTGGGCTACTGGTACTTCAAATCCCTGTGGTGTGAGATCTACCTGGCGCTGGATGTGCTCTTCTGCACCTCCTCCATTGTGCACCTGTGCGCCATCTCACTGGACCGCTACCTGTCCATCTCCAGGGTGACTTATGGGCGTCAGCGGACTCCCAAACGCATCAAAGCCGCTATTGTGGTGGTGTGGCTCATCTCTGCCATCATCTCCTTCCCTCCCCTGCTCTCACTCAACAAAAGTGAGGGCGGGGAAGATGGGGCGGACAGAGGACCCCAGTGCCAGCTGAATGATGAGCGCTGGTACATCCTTTACTCCACCATCGGCTCCTTCTTTGCTCCATGCCTCATCATGATCTTGGTCTACGTAAGAATCTACCAAATTGCCAAACAGAGAACGCGTTGCCCACCAGGAGAGCCCAGGAAGGATGGGGTCGGCTCTGCTACACCAGTTCAGCCCCCCAGACATGTGCAAGCCAACGGAAAGGATGATGATGATGAAGAAAGCTCGCCCCCTTCATCGAACAAAACCTCCAATACCAGACCCCCCACTCTTGCCATCACCCCTTCTCCCTCCCCAGGAGATACTGAAACCTCCCAGAATCCCACCTCCAATAATCTCCTGCAACCTCCATCCCCTTCACTAGCCATGACCCCTGTCACAACCTCCCTGGATACCTCTCCTCATGGCCCCTCAGCTCCCCCCTCTGTGCCTCAGCCTGCCCCTGCCAAGACTAAAGAGAAGGGGAAGAAGGGCAAGCGGCAGGGAGGGAAAAAGGCTGACAACAACAATGGCGACAGCTCAAGCACAGAGAGCGATATGGAGCACAGCCACGGAGGAGGCCGAGGCAGCACCAGCATGCCAGGGTCACCTGCAGGAGGAGGGGTCCACTCCCCGGCCTCAGTCAAGCGCTACAGGGATATGATCGCCACGTCAAAGGGGTCCCGGCTGGTGCCAGGGAGGAAGTCAAAAATAGACAACAACCCTGGAGCAGCGAGGCGTAAAGCCATGGTCAACAGAGAGAAGCGCTTCACATTTGTCCTGGCGGTGGTCATCGGTGTCTTCGTGGTGTGCTGGTTCCCATTCTTCTTCTCCTACTCCCTGCAGGCAGTGTGTCCAGACACCTGTGCCATCCCTGATCCACTCTTCAAGTTTTTCTTCTGGATCGGTTACTGCAACTCCTCACTCAACCCAGTCATATACACCATCTTCAACAAAGACTTCAGAAAGGCTTTTAAAAAGATATTGTGCAGTACCACCAAGGGTACTTTCTTCTAGCATATACAAAGCTGCTGTATAGGACACGGACACCCAATGAAATGCTATTTCTGAGGCATATAGAAATAAAAACAACTATTTCCATTTTTCAGAACACTCAAAGGGCTGTTTTAAAAACATATTGAACTGTGGAAATTCCAGCATAAAATTCAGAACTGAGAGCCACTCGTTTTTTTTCAGCCACAGTGTGCGTAATAGGTTGCTTGGACTGTGAAATCCCAGCTTGCATCAGATACATTTTTACAGGGTGTGGAAAACAGGACATTGAATGGAGGCAGCACTAGACACTTAACGATTTAACACTTCAGTGTTGCTGATAAGATTTTGATTGCAAATTTTTATCTCCAGATCCCCTTGAATAATGGATAACGTTGAGACACGGGGTGGTGCTGAATCATAGACGAAATGTACACACACTGTACAAAACTGACTGAGGGCAGCAAGGAAAGAGCTGGGAATGAACTCTTGATTAATAATACAGATAGTTTATTGTACAAAATATAAGGTTTTTGTAGTTATGATATAGTCCAATCTAATGGGGAAAGAAAGCAAGTATAAAGAAGGAAAAGTGACCTTAGATTTCTGCGAGCCTAAGGCCATTTATTTATCAATACAGAGCACAAGGAGCACACAAGGTTAGTGGTGATTTCTTACGTCTGCAGTCTTAATTTGCCCAGCTGCGGGGCAAACATGTGTTCCTCGATTTTTATCTTAAAGCGCAACAAGAGGAGAAGGTTTCTGACGATTCCAAATGCCACAGCAGAGACAAGGGCACCCATTCACACTGAACTTGTGGGCTTTTATGAGGACTGCCTGCACGTCAGACACCTTGCTCTTGGCTTGGTGTGGCTCATAATGGACACTCAGGTCGTTTGTAATGACACTCTTGACTCTCACTTTTCATGAAATACAAAATGAGCTGAAGTGTGGGGGGATTTTGGACTTGAAGAAGATCACGTGTGTTAGTTATTGAGGAGTAATCTTCATCCTTTTAGCTTACTGTTTCCTGCTTTTTAATCTAACTTGAACTATCAAAACCCATGGACTGGATTGAGAAATCCTTTTTAGGAACTCAGTATTTGGACATTAAGGAAACAATCAAAACTGTTTTAGCCTCAGAGGTTATTCACACTATCTAACAGGGGGGGGCATCTGCTGAAGACTGAAAAAAAAAATCCTCTTATTCCACATAATTTTCCAGAAACCTGATTAAGTCAGGTAGACATTTACATTGACTGTAAAGAAAAGATGAACAATGCAATTATGGATGTGTAATGTTGCCCCTAATTACGCCTACATGGGTTATTCTAAGAGCCATTTGGCTGAGTCATTCTTCTCTATCAACGCCTCTGGCACATCATCGCCTGCAATGGACCTCTACATGGCACATTTGGTTTATAGCTGAGAGGCGAGAGGAAGAATGGTACATTTATTTTTCTCACCATGAGACTGAGGCTCTGTCAGCTTCCTCGACTCAGAAAAAAAAGAAAATGTGTCTGTAACTGTGAACAGCACACAGGCTTATTGACTCAATGGGACAAGGGCTGTCAGCAGCAACACTTCAATTTACTAATTGTCTTATACTGCTGACCTGTGTGAGTGTGTGCGTGTGTGTGTGCGTGTGCATGTGCGTGCGTGTGTTGAATGTTTTTCTGTAGAGTGTCAGTGCCTCCTCTGGCTGCTAAGTACTACAGATCTACTGTAATATTGATAAGAATAGAGACCAGATTTTCTGGTGCAGGCATCACTCTGTGAATATTTCTTCTTGATGGACGGATCAGTGGTATATCGCTACATTGATGAAGTCTTATTGAACTGAAAGTCAGTGTTTATCAGTGATGTTGAGTACATGGCTTTTTAGTGATCACCCTCAAGGGACCAAAGAGCCTCATAGGACACCAGCCTGACTCAGTGATATCTGGCTCTGTGTTGCTTTAAAGAAGTATTACTTTGTATTTGGTGTATGTGACGGGAGGCAAAGATTGAAAACACTGTATTATTTATTTCAAACTATTTTGTGTTTTCTGTCTGTTACCTATTTATTGTTCAGTTACTGTGCTTTTATTCTGAAAGCCAAGCAAAGTGGAACTGGTATCAAAGAGTGAGAACACTGTATAGATTTTTAATATCTCGAGTAAGAGCAAAATGGATCTACGTCGACGAGCTCTTGCTGTGTGGAGTTTGAGCTACATTTGGGCTTGGGGGGAGGTTTTTATGTTGGAACACTGAGTGAACTTTGAGTTATGTGCATAATGCAGAATCTACAATGCAACATTCGTCATTGTTATGTCATCTAGTTATAGTATAGTAAAATGTTCAATTTGAGATACAAGCACATTCATGGATGTACAATTTATCAAGCAGCGTAACACAGCAGGAAAAACTCTCTTCAGCACCGTTGTCAAACTTTTTCTGAGAAACTAATCGAACATGAAAATGTCAATAGCACCCGTAGCCTGTTGCAGTTGGATGATTTGCAGACTTTGTGCAGGACATTAAGGCTACAATCCATACCACACAGAGCTGCTTGGAGATTCAGATAGGCGATTGAACAAAATGGCTGAGAGAAAGGGCTCCGTGCACTCACGCAACTGTTCCCTGCCCTCAAGTGAAATTGTTATTTTCTCTCCAGAAACAAAGAGCAGCAACGCAATTATAACAAAAATAGCCACAGAGGCCATCATTTCATGGCTGTTTCTAATGAATATGAGTTTCTGCTCCAACTCCCCAACCATGGCTTTATGTGGTAAAGACTGCTGCTTTGTTTATTTTTAAAAGTATGAATTATGGCTTAAAGGTGACAGATGCAGTAATCTGCCTCTTGATCACCATCCTCTCCCCTGAAACCGCCTCTATTGTCTCTTCTCCTACTGTGTTTGGACCAGTCTGCGTGGTCTGAGCTTTACAATCTTCTATCCCCCCATCTGTCATCATCCCTCTCCAGTTTGGAAATAAAGCTACTTGAAAAAAAGCATGAGTCATTCCTCGCTTTTGTTTATTTCATATATTTTCGCATGATACAATATCTCCGACCAGGGAAATAAAATAAAAGGTCATTTCCCGGATGGAAATGACCAATAAGTTGTTTCGCAAATATGAGTGTTTTTGCAGAGGGATGTTTTTTCCTCGCATACATGTTGAACCAAATGGCAATCCAGAGCAATTTCTAACCATTATAAAACAGCCCTGAATGGCAACATAACTTCAGGAAATAGTCCATAACAGTGTGGGCTGATGGCGGTTCAACATGTCATTGGAAAATCTCTGATCACAGTGGGACATGAGAAGTAGGCCGCAGAAGTGATGTCGCCTGCTGCCAACAAACACAGAGGAAGTCTATAAGGAATTGGAGCCTGTTGCCAAATATCACATATGCAAACACACACACACACACACACACACACACACACATTCATACTCAATGTGTCATTCTGCACCAAGTGTCACATACTGTATTCAAGTCATGGAGCAGGCTCAACCCACACAGATGCACACACACACACACACACACACGCACGCACACTTGTAGTGACAGCTTGTTATATTTGAGGTCAGCGAGCCTACCGTGAATTGTAATTGATTTATGCTGATGCGCAGTTTGGGGATTTCTCAGCACTGAATCAAGCCTCTCTGTCCTGCTTTTCATTCACACATACACACACACACACACACACACACACACGTATCCCCTTAAAGAACACACACACAACTAAAGCGATGCCACACCTTTTTCCATATTCATGGCCGTGCTGTGGTTTGCGGTGCAGGAGGAGGTGAACAGATAACTTATCATAAGCAAGCGTAGGAAATCGTGAGGTGTATGTTTACTGTGTTGTGTATTCATACAGACACAGGGTCCCCGAGCTGCTTATTCTCTAGCCTCAGCTGGAATATAAAGCAGGCCTGATTGGTGGCAGGCTGCGGACCCTCAGGAGAGCGGATGCAGAGAGTCCGACTAACATGAAACATAACATACTCATTAGCTTTTTATTTTCACACCCTAAAGCCTTGAGAAGTATGAGAAAGGACACTCAAGCGCCTACACAAGGAGAGGTACCACATATAGGAACACAGACACACATTAGCTCTCATTTTCTAATTTGTGATGGATGTATCATTCCTAGGTATGAATATGTATGTGTTTGGAGGGCGTTCCAGCGCAGAGCATTTTCAATTTCCAATCTCCTGCACGTTATAACGCCAGATAGATTTCTTCACTCTGTAATTTGGCTGTTGAAAACACCCAAGAGGCAAGATGAAAAAAGAGAGACACAACACACTGGGGCTCTCTCGCTATTGAAGGTGGAGGCATTAAAATGCACTTTCGCTTTGTGAGATCTGTGATAAAAACATCATTTTTAAGGAGCACAGGCAATTATGATTAAAATCGCTTTAGGACTCTTTGGCTGTTTAACGGAGTGGTACTCAATGGTCGATCGAGTGTGTGTGTGTGTGTGTGTGTGTGTGTGTGTGTGTGTGTGTGTGTGTGTGTGTGTGTGTGTGTGTGTGTGTGTGCACTCTCACAGTTCCGTCTTTGGGAGGACCAAATAGAGCTTGGAACACTGACAGTGATAAAATTAGGACATTTTCTTCAAAGACTTGGTTAAGTAGTTCTGGTTTAAGCATGCTGTTGTTTATTGTTTACTTGGCTCTCTGTTAGCCATTACCTTGGCAACGACTCCCTTTACTGGGGTCAGAAAAATACCCAATTAACACTTGTTTACACATACACTACACAGTAAATAATAAATATTTAACCTTCCTGACCACAGTTTTTATTAAGTTAGTTCTTAATGCAGCTCTATCTGTCTGTGAAGATGTTTTTGGATATTACCATATATGCATTTATAGCCCTTGATCTTTACTTTTGTGACCGAGAGCTCTTCCATGTGGGCTATTTTACTATTTTTTCCTCCAAAATCTGATAGGGCCAATGTTAAAGAGGCCATTTAGCTTTAATACAGTAGCTGCCTACAGGTGAACTTGCAGGTAAATAAAGTTGTATTAAATTGCACTAAGATGAGTTGCTATGTCACATTTGCCCCCAACACAATAACCTCACATCAAATCAGACACGTCATAGAAAAAATGCCTGCTTAAACACTAAAAAGTATTTTATGGGAGCGCATTACAGTGAGATGTGGCTCCAAATAGGGCTGTTTCTAGTGCACTGGTGTGAGTTGAGTTCATTTATTATTTATTTCTTTTATATTTTCCAGAATATTGCATTCAGTCATACAAACCATGTTTTCCAGTTTACAAAAACATTGCAGTACATTCTTCCTCTAGCTGTTTTCCACTTGCATCAGCACCAGCAGTAGCTCATACCTGTGGTCCCTTTGGACTGACTGTAAATGGACAAGGTCCATGTTAAATGTAATCATTATTATTATTATTATTATTATTATTATTATTATTATTATTATTATTATTATTATTGTTGTTGTTGTTATTATTATTATTATTATTATTATTATTATTATTATTATTATTATTATTATTATTATTATTATAACGTAATAATATTAATGATCATTTATACGCCGTATAATAATGTATTTATTTGTTCCCCTTTATCTAAATCTAAATTGCTGCCCTCCCCTGGCGGACAGCTATCTTAAAATCAATGGCTTCCACAAGGCATTACGTCCACAAGGGTCCTCACAAGTACAGATATATAAGGTTGTGTGAGTCTATGAGTTTGAAAAAAAAAACACAAAAAAACAACACAAAATAAAACTTCACGAATTGATGCACAAAAGCTGTGTCAAAATAAGAGTCATGCACTTCTCCAGCTGGAAGTGTGATGATTTTCGAAAAATATGTTATTATGTGGTCTTACCATTGAATAAGAAATGAGCCTCATTTCTGCTTTCCCTGTGGACACAATTACTTTTATGTTTTTCATGGGTATAAACGTTGATGCAGTATTGTGCCTCCTGGTGTTGGTAAAGAAAAGAATCGCGAGGCCAAATTGTCACATTATTATCATGGGCAGCATCAAGCTCTGCTGTAATAACTTTAGCTCTATGTTTCTTAGTCGAAGCCTAGCCTGTACTCTGAGGGGACTCCAAATCAGAGCTGAATCATCTGATTGAAAATGACGCTCACAGGCTGTGATACGGCCATAAAATCTGCAGCTGATGTGTTGGCGGATCAACACACAATAATAGAGATTACTTGTGCAGTTGCGCAAAACTTCAAAATAAGTTGCCCAACATGAAGAGGGGAGGAAGACGGCTGTGGTTTAATTTAGCTCGGCCATCACGGAGAGGTCAAAGAAGTTCAATTTGACACACAGACATGCACGTACATAGCGTCACACATGTGCACACACGCTGAGGCAAAGACAAACAAGCAAAGAGTCAGAGTACACACACACACACACACACCACACGCACAAAAAGAAACAAACTCAAGCCTAAAATAGAGAAACAGATGACTAACACTCGACTACACAAACAGATATGCACTTGTGAATGTCAGCACACACACACATACTGTATGTGGCCACACAAGCTGTCACATGGGCACACACACACACACACACACACACACACACACACAGAGACACACGCACACACCATCACAGACAGAGATTAAAGATGATTTTCCTGAGCCATTCTCAATTTTCTGACACGGCCCGTCATTTTTGGCTTAAGTTTAAGTAGCAGTGTCCTTTATAATTTATATATTGAGCCGCAGTAATCAGTGCAACATCAATCTTGTCTAAAACTTTTATGCAAGAAATCTTTTAGGAGGGAATGTATGTGTTTGTGTGTGTGTCAAAAAAGTGAATAAGGATGTGATAGGAGGAGTGTTTGTTGACACAGGCTGCAGTGTAAGTTTCTGTTTATGAAATTAAGTAGAAGTTTCTCTGCATGTCCGTGTGTGTGTGTGTGTGTGTGTGTGTGTCACTTCTGGCACAGGAATGAGAACAGGATGTTGCTGGCAGGATATGAAAGTGTCATGTACTGTAGTACAGTAGGCCAAGTAATGGTCACAACCCTTTGCGAACACTTTCCGTTACAAATAATCACAAGCAAATGGTATTCAATACACTGGGGCTATTTGGGGCTCCCACATCTTTGACCAAAGGTTGCATCAATTTCTGTTGAATTTTTGCTGATGCTGCAGTCTGGGACTCCTTCCAGGTGCGCGATGTACCATTTTGGTTCAATGAGATGCTGAGAGTCTGCTTTGATTTACACTGAAATGTAGTTTTAAAGCCACTTTGCCTATGCCTGTGCTTTATTTACAAAAAAGCACTTAGAACAATGTGCTGTACAAGCATTTTTCATAAAGTACAGAATTATGTAAACTTTTTGTGAACTTGGCCCAGCAAATGGAGAGTGGAGATTACTTTGATGGACAGAGGCCAGACGTGGTTCCCCTGTTCAATGAAATAATAAAAACTAAATGACTGTTTGGTCATGAGTTGCCTGGATCCTGGAGTGATCCTGGAGTGTGATGGTTCTTTCGCTGTGTGCAGATCTGGGGACTGCTTTCTGTTTTATGATGAATGATGAATGCAGTAAAGTTGAAGGAGCTGATGGGAGTGTATTTCTGTGCCTTCTATGATTTCATGTGACAGATAAAAATAACATTGATTCATTGATAGAAGTTGAAAGACTTCATGATGAGCAACAACAAAAAGAGCATAACAAATCATAGTTCATGCCATCCTGTTCTTGTAAGAATAGATCAACATTTTTGGAAACCCACTCATACATCTCTTTCTTACCAAGAAGAGAAGATTGAAGCTGCGTTATAGGCTTGAATCTTCTCTTCTAACTGTCAGTTAGAAGAGCATGAGAAAATTGTTGTCTGGGTCCTATTTAATTGTAAAAGTAAAGATTGTTCTCATAAGTTACCTTGTAAATAAAAAACTGCCCTCACCCAAAAACAACCCCACATGTTGTTTGTACAGCAGTTTATTGAAACGATTTACAGTTGTTTCTGACAAACCCTTCCGATGTCCAAAGGAATTATGAACGCCAGGGCAGAAGAGCTGTTACAGATTGTAAAAAGAAAGACAGAAGTGAGGAAATTGAGTATAAAGAACAACATGGTCCACACACACAGGACTTCCAGTCAGCAAACTGCTTACTTCCACTACTTAAGTCTATGTATTTCACTTTTAGAACTATCTTTAATAATATCTATCCATGTTATTCCCTCCCAAAGCAGTTTTGTTGCTAGTTTGTGACTGTCACAATATTAAAGACATGATTAAAGCTTACTGGTATGTTTAGGCATGAGAACAGCAGGGGCAGTCCTTTTGTGAATGGTGTGGGTTGTAGTTAAAGGTAGGAATTACCTACATAATTGTGTTATTAATACCATATATAGTTTGTTTGGTCAGTAACTTAACTTCTGTACCTGGCTACCAAACCTTTTTTTCCCTAATCTTAGCCATCTTATGTCAATGCCTAACCCTTACCATGTGGTTCACAATCTTGATGGTGTGTCTAAAACAGTATCTGTCACATAGTGTGTGTGACTGTGAGACTGTTCATCGGTGTTAAAGAGAAGTTAAAAGTATTTCCTATTTCTAATCATGAAGAAATATTGAGCAGATAATATATGCCAATGACTAAGGTATGAGTGATTTACCTATATTCCCAATGTAACAAGAAGAGGGGTAAATAATCAGTCAAGCCTTGTTTCATCTTGACTAACAACTTGTTCTTTATATATGTAATACAGTAACTGCTGATTGTGGGTTTCTGCTAATTTCCTACACACACACACACACTTAAAAAAAACAACTTAAAAATTAAACCATAGCACCATTTTATAAATGAGGCAGCTGACCTTAGTTTCCTGGCATCATCCCACAGTTTCTCCCCTCTGCTTTGAAGCCCGAACAGTGACTGATTTCAGTGGTTGGCCTCTCTATCATCAGTGCAGATGAAGGGCTCCATGTGACTAACAGGAGGCGAGCATCAAGCATAGCGAAGAGAAAGGGGCATTTATTTCTTATCACAGTCTTAACATTCAATCCCTGTTTAGGTTTCTGAATCGTGAATCTCTCTGGGTTTCAAAGCTTTTCACTGTAGTTTTTAAAAGAATATATAATATGTTTTAGTTCACTTTGAAAGCCAAGAATGAGGCCAGCAGACAAAACACTCCGGACACAACATAGAACATGTTTTTGTTTTTTTTTTGTTTTTTTGCTCTTTTATGAAATTCAGAGGTCTCCAGTGTTCCAGTCTTCTCTACTCAGCCGGCACATATATTGGTACATTTTTATGTGGGTACTTTTGTGCAGACAGCATTGAATAATATATTACATTTCCAGTAATTCTAGATTGCCTGAAAATATGATGATATGTAGAGAAGATAAAGTAGCTTCATCCTGCAGCATTTTGTGTTAATGCTTAAATATTTTTGATCTATATCACTCCCCAACCCTGAGCTAGAAATGTGTGAATCTGACTGCAAAGAAAGGACACCGTTTTTTGCCATCTATCATATGCTGACAGACTCCTGAGACAAGTCATCTGAGATGTTTATGATAAATAATTCTTGTAAGCCTCCATGTGCCAAGTAGATAATACTCTGTAAACCAGATTCCAGAAAAGGGTACTACTAATTCCAGGATGTTAAAGTGCGCATACAGTGTTCCCATGCCAGTCATTTGGTAATGTTGAATGTCAAATGTCAAAGCCATTTTGCAAGATGTTGATGAGATTTTCCCCGAAACAGGCTGCAGAGCAGGGACATAAAATCCCCATTGACTTTTAGCAAAAACAAAAGATTCATGTAGTTCAAGTGTGTTTTTTTGCTAGATAAAAATATTTTTAAGCATTGTAAAAATATGAAACAAGTACCCCTCAGTTTAATGTCACACATGGGACAATTATTGATATTCTGTATCTAATTGTCCCCTTCAGGGTCAACATGACATTTCTAAACAACCGTACACAGTGTTGCTTATAAATCTAGTATTTGTCTTGTATGGGAGAGGGGGCAAGGCTGTGGACGCCATCATCATTTAAAATGTCTCCGTAGGGCATGTCTTTATTTTGTTGGTTGCTGTTCTTCATGAATTCTGATTTATTTTGTAACTCTCATTGTGTTCTCTTAAAGGTCACTTTTTGTTGTTTCCTGCCTTTGTGATTACCCACCCTGTGTCTGATTGTTTTAAACTTTCTTAAGTTATACTGAATTTTTTGGGCCCACTTTTATACCTCCTCCTGTATCCCATCAACTCCGTCCATGACTGTGGGAGATGGATCTATTTGAATGCTCTACCAGTCTGTGTGAAAAGGTCATTAATTATGCTTTAGATGGGAGAGGAATGAGTCCTAAAACTTAGAAATTACTTAAAATTTCTGCACTTCCAGTTCCTCCTTTTTCAAAATCAGTGGGGATTTTGAGTTATTCCTCACACGCTTGAGATAAAATCTGTGGTTAACAGAAGTTCTTTATGTTCTTTTTCCATGACATAAAATGCACCAGTGAATGCCTCACTTGTAAATTTTGAAGCTTTTTCATTTCTCAAAAAAGGCACTTAACAACAAGTGGCTAAATTAGACTACAGGGGTTGTCAGGGACATTAAATGTCTTTGTGAGTTGAGTGGCGGTGGTGTAAAAGTCATGCAACAGGAATGCAGTTTGTGAATAGTATAAAATTAGCCTTTACTTCTGGTGAATGCATTTACACTTAAACGAAAGTGTTCATTTGCAAAGATTATCTTGCTGGAAGAAAGATGTATAAGTATCACAAACCTCTGTGTGCCAATGAGCATATTTTTGGCAGTAATCTTAAATCCAAAGGAAAAAATCCTCTGATTTTTCTGTAGAGGATATGAGTGCAATCCTAATATTAAATTTGAAATAAAAACAGTCAGTATGCTTCTTCCTGGGTGCCATGAGCAGTGTTATACTGAAATCCTGGGATGATATGTAAAACATACCAATACATTCCCCATATTTTCCCATGTAATAATAAAATTTATTTGAACAATACTACAATAAACTCTAGTATGCACATGGTTAATAAAATAAATAAATAAATAAAATAATTTACTCAAGTGACAAACTTTTTTTTTTCACTCACTCTGCCACCTGAGGGCAAAAAAGGCCAGATTTCAGAGCAGAAAAACATCAGCCAAATACACAGCTTGGCACTTATCTCCTACTATCTCAGACACACAAACAAGCTTGTTTGCACATGTTGTTACGTATGATCGTCTTGAAGACGTTTCACACTCTCATTCCAGTACAACACGTGACTGTTGAAGGCAGATCTCCTCCTGTGCATGCCATTGTGTGTCAGATGACAAAGAGGCTAACTGCGTGATCAGAGACGAGACAGGCGCCAGGAGAGCAGAGGGTAATTTGATAGGGAAGGGTGTTCCTGATTGACAGCTGAGAAATTCTCTAGATTGCTTATCAAGCGTTGTGGGTACTGAGTGATCGAATGAACAATAATGAAACATGACACAGGGCTAGCACGAACGGGCATCTGGTGCTGGTTATGGTGAATATGGGAATTTGAGTGCTTCTCACACTCAGCCATGTAGGCGCACAGTCACATTAAGAATTTTTTTTTTTTTTTTTGCTGCTGAAATAACCATGCAAGCTCTCATACAGCAGCACAAATTCAGCTGAGTCTTGGTAAATACAAAGCATGCAGCTGAAGAGTCATCCTCCGCTGTCAGACATACACAGTTACAGCATGACTGGATATAATCACCCTGTTGGAATGAACTCCTGAGTCTTGCAACTAGCTATTAAGGTAATTTTGTGCATGTGTGACTCCTGTAATGATGACTGTGGTATGCTTGTGCCAAAGCATATTTTATCTTAGGCAATTATCCTGATATATCCTGATACGTCTTCGGAAGGCTCATGCACCAGTCTGGCTTTAGTGAGTGTACGCATGTGTGCCCTCTGTTCCATTTATATGTGGGTGGATGCCTAATTATCTCAATATTCTGGCTTGCTGAAAGTACACTAAATACTTTATTGACATCATGTATAGCGTGCAGATGAACACCCACATGCAATGGATACCAATTAAAGATATTCAGAGCATATATGGTGACTCAGAGTCAGCCGGTGATGTGTCTGCAATACAGGGATGGTTGAGAGACACACCACTTAAAAAATCTTGTAAAAATTCCTCACCTTCAACAAATATGATGTTAAACACATCATTATCCATATTTCTATGGTGTTGTATAAATCTTCAGCTACAGTAGTAGTGGGTAGTCATTTGTGATGAAGAGCAGCTGACTTTTCACTGCATCCCTCCAAAACAAGAGTTATAAACTGAGAATGTGTACGTTTTCAACCACAATCAATAGAAGAATTCTGCACATGATCGAGTGGACCTGTCATAAGAAATGTAGCCAAAGCTTACATTACACCTTGTAGCCAATTAAATCTGTAGGCGTGCACACTCAGTACCTACCATGAATGTCATGTTTATAATTCATCCAAAATGCCAGCCATGCTATATTTACTTGATAATTAACATGGGATCGTCAGTAGGGATATGTACTCAGAACTTTTTTTTCCCTTGACCTTCATAGTGAATTACTTAAAACAACTACAGGGAGTACAGGGAGACCATAGTCTCAGTTAAATACTGATGCATCTATCGGAGCTTCACGAGCAAAAATGGCTGACAGAATAGAATAGTGGACATATATTATCAGACTAGATAAAGCGATTTATGGCATGCTGACTAGAAGAGCCTATGTCTTCACAGGCATAGGCAAGGTTTGACAGTTAGTAGGACATTAGCCTAGCCTACAAAATGTTCATTTAAAATGTTCCACAGTCATGGAAGTACATGTTTTTGTCCATGTGGGCCTCCAAAACCAACACAAAATTCATGTTCCTTTTTTTTGCTTTAAAGCTGCAGTACTTAATGTTTGTATATATCAATTATATACTTATCATGAAGTACTCCGTTACGTAAAAGTGAATGGAGGCACTCATTAAAAACAGCAGTTTAACTCAGCTCTATAAAGCTTTTTGCTTAATTTAGCTCATTGTTTTGGTCAAGTTTTCAGCAGCAAGAAGCAGTTAAAATGCTCTGCACCTATTGTACACAACTTGCCCAGCACCAATTAGCAGGGAGTCAAAGTTAATGACTAGCTGAGGGGCCAGAGATATTCCTTAGGACATGGCAGGAAGTAAAACAGAGCTGAAAGGAAGGTGAACCTTTGCCAAGTGGCCAGAAATGTAACTCCAAATAGATGGTAATGTGTGTCTGCTTCCGTTGGATGTGTATATGAACAAATGATTGCATTCCATTTCATAAGGAGAGAATGTCAGTTTTTTCATATTTTCTCACAGATATAGCTCTCAAACAACTAACTTTAAACTGGAGATAAAGGGACAACTGTCAAACATATTTTGATTTAATAAAGCCTGAAACATACAATTTGTCAAATAATGTTTTGTTTATGCCAAAGTATAAGTTGTGTGGTCCCTGTGAGCCCCCCCTGCTTACAAACTGAAAAGCTTGCAATGGGGGAAAACAGCTGTTCAGCAGCTTCTCTTCTTCTGCTGAACCATACAGTGACACCAACATCAGTTTTCATGTCACAGAGGAAAAGATGAATCATTTTGGGATCTTTTGGGCTCACTCCAGGTGCTGCTGCTGATTAACATACCGTCACCCAGGGAGGGCGAACCAATCAGTCAAATTACCTTGGATGAATATCAAATCCTTCAAGGCCTGGTCAATACTTCAATACACCTACTTTGGAAAATCTTTCCACTGCTGTCTTGGAAAGAAGTTACATATGATTAAAAGGGGGCAAGTGAGATCTAAACTCATCACTGAATGCTTGATGTTGTGTGCACATTCTCCCATCTGTTTAAACTGACTCAGTAATAAACGAAAGCACTACAGACATGATGCACCCTCACAGGGAATCTTGAGGCTTACCATTATAATCCATTACATGTCACTGGCAGCTACACTTCAAGTACTTTGGTTTTGTATTATCTTGGCTACAGCTTCTGCTCTGGGATGAGTCAACAGTCTTTGAGTCTCTTATCTGTCTGGCTCTATTCTTTTTTAGCCTCTCCTTTAGACAAGCTATAGTCTATCTGCCTTTCCCAACGAGCTGCCCTGTTTAAATAACCAGGTCACATAGAAGGGGTTACTGGCCTAACTCCACGACAAGCTAAATGCAAGATCCTGACATCTGGCTCCAGTCAGATAAACACTTGGGTCCCTATGACTTTAAAGTAAAGTTGGGTGTGAGAAGCCTGTGGTGATAAGATAAGCAGTTATTGGCAAACAATTGCAACAGACAAGGAAACAAATACATAATAATATATATTGTCCATAATTAAACCTTATTATGATTTAATAACAAGGTTTTTTAACAAATGCAAAATCCCTCTCAACTGTCAATGAATAATTAAGGCACAAAAAATGAGGCTGTGACCCAAAAACCTACAATACAGTATATGCAAATTCTAAAGTATATAACCACTTTCACATTGTACTGTTTTAAAGCGACACAAAATTATACTCACACACAAAAGGATGTTCGTATTAATCACTGTTGAAGGTGGGCAGGGGATGAAATTGAATATAATAGTAATTATTTTTTTTTGAAGGTTTTACGGACTGCATGTGTTCATATGACATATTTGCTTTTTAATATTTTGAAGGCTAATGGACAACTTAAAAAAAGAAAAATAAGCTCCTGGAGTTATAGAAGAATTCAATTCATTCATTTCAAATTACTTATATAGTGAAATTTCACCACAAAATTCAGCTCAATGGATTTTTCATAAAGAGTAGTAGGTATTTTCTCTTTAAATAACCTGTGTTTGTCTACAAATTCTATTGCCCGTCCTCCAAATCAGCACGATTATATGTCATTTCCGGTATCCATCTTTGTTTTGATTAGGGGACCCGCCGGGGCACAGAAAAAAAAAGAAAAAAGGAAAACACGTTTTTTTCCCCCTCCTGTGCAGCGGTTGGGATACATATTTTTGGGCGGATTTGGGAACACTTCGTCTCTGCGGTAAGTGTTGTAAAGAACCTTCTGGGTTTTTGGAAGTTTGCCAGAGTCATAAAGATGATGCTTTAATGTTGTTGTATTAGCGGCGAAATGACAGGTACCGTGGAGGCTGACAGCAAGAGCGCACCGTGTTTAACGTGTTATGTCGTCGCAAGGATAAAATTCATCAGCTTTTGTATTTGTCTTTAACTGTAAGGCTATGCAACATTTAATAGCTAACGTGAATTAGCATGCTAAAACCTTAACGAACATAGCTAACAGTAAAGTACAAAACCATTAAACTTCTTTATATCTCTCAGCTTCTGGCTAACAAACTTTCGGTCACCAGATGCTCTGAAGCTCTTGACTTTTTGGCGAGGTTATCTACGCCACATTGCTTGAGTGTCTTAAATCTGTCCCTTTGGTAAAGTTAAATTGTACAGAGTAATGGCACGTCGTACGGTTAGCATAAACTAGCATAAACCCCACGTCCGCCTGTTAGCAGTTATATGAAAGCTTTTGCTTTGGTAAACAGCTTTCTTCGGCCAGCGTCTTTACCTGCTATTACATGTCAGGTATAACTTGGTGGGCATTCAATTAAAAAAAAAAAACAAAAACTGTCAATTTTAGAACATTTATTTTTACAGTCTATGGTTCACTTCAGGTTTTGTCTGCTTTACACATGATAACGCAGGGGAACTGACCATGCACATCTCTGTACTTGCTGCTGACATTGCTGACTAATGTTTGGACTATAATTCTTTGCATCTCTCCCTCCAGTAATCTCAGAAGTTAATTTCCATGTAGGTTACAATTAAGTGTGCTGTGTGAGATTGCAGCAGGATGTAAATTTGTATTTCAACCAGATTAACAGAAAAACTGAAATATAGCACAATACACTTTTTAAAAAAAATCAATAACTTTAGGGGTGTTTCAGTGCCGTTTAATAGCAATATTGGATCTAATATTACTGCACGCATCAAATAAATTTGCAGATAGCTTTGATTGGTTTATAAATGCACTATTCTAAAAGATAGTAGGCCTATACAGTAATTGGAGATAATCTTTATTTGTACCTATTTGTATGCAGTAGAAACTTATATTAAACATCTTTTTGCAGACAAAGACAGTGCTAGATATTCCATTGATGTTTAAATAGGATAACCTATGAGAATTCCCCTGGGTGCTTTTACAACCCATCTGTTAGCCTATGTCTCACTGCCTGGGGTGCTTCTGCAGATTCAAGATGTTTGCTTTCACACGTTCAGATGTTTGCTCTTATGTTTCTGACAGGTAACTGTGACTCATCTGGTAGAGTGGGTCGTTCAGTAATTGCTCCAGGTTGGCAGTTAAATCTGGCTCCTCTTGGCCATATCAGAGCCACTGAGCAAGATATTGAAATCCAGTTTCTCCCAGTGGTAAGTATGATTCATGATAGGTTATCACCATTGGTGGTGGAGTGCCGAAAAAAATGCTATCATTGAGCCATACTGTGATTACAATAGTGTGTGAGAAGAACACATTTACAATGAATTATTAAACAGTGTTTTTAATATTAATAAGAAATTACTAGGAAAGATCTTCATGTGGATTAATTGCAGTAAAGAACAGTCTTAGCCAGTGAACCCTGCAGACTGATTTAATCATTAGATAAAGGGGGAGGGTGTACTGTATGTATTGTAGTCCATTGGAGAGATCTTGCAATTCAGTGTCTAAATGTTTCTTGTCAAAATTGGGCAGTAGGACAGTAAAGCAGACAGTGTTTCGTCTTTTTTTTTTTTTTTGTGGTTGTCTTTGATTTACCCCTGAGCCTGACATCCCCCCATTCCATGTTTGTACCGTTGATGCGGAATAACTATGCAACATTCCTACCGGACAGCCTGTGTAAAAAGGGGCTTTTGAAACTCTTTTCTTTTGCTGTCTTACCTAGTTTCAGTAAACAAAGTGCACTTAAATGACAACTACACCCTCAAATTCTTTCTCCCAGCATATTTCATAAAATGCACAAGAGATTAAAGGGACCAACGACTGTAGAAAGTCATGGAAGAACTGCCAATTTAGCTGCATTCCTGCAAGGTCGACTACCTTTTGCAACACTTTTTAAGAAAGCATGTAGTGACAAATGTAGGATAACCTTTTGGACGTACCTGAACTTCTCTCTTTTCTCAGTTTTTTGTATTGAATGTGCTGTCATGTGGCTGTCTGTCTCTGCACTGACTCTGTTTAGTGAGTCTGGGAGAGAAGCAGCATGTTCAGTTGACCAGTTAGCAGCCAGAAAGAAGTGTGAATGAGTCGTGAATGTGCAAATTTAACAATTTAGCACTAATCCTTATTGTTTTGTCCTAAAAAATCTTGGTTCTTTGTTTTTATTCTTAATTGTTTGACATGACAAATTTCTTCTAAGACATAGTTAACGAGAGTAAAATTATTCATGGCACTTCAGTAAAACAGACACTGTAAAACTTTGTTAAAGTAAAAGTTAATATAGATGCGTAGTGATGAGATGACAGCAGTTTAAAAAATAGCCAGTAAAAGCTATCGATGAAGGTTCTGAGGACCAGTTTAGTTTTATAATTTCTAAGTAAAGCAATGTTTAAAATATCTTCAAGAACTATAAAAAAGTATGTGATGATGTCACAGATATCCAACTTACCACAATATGTCAACTAGCAGCAATTTATTTTCAGACTATAGAAAAACACTGTGTTCACAAGTTAAATGTCCTTTATTTCTTTAATAATAAAAAAAACAGACGCAAAGAAGTGTTGACACTGATTAAGTGAAGGAAGCCTATTATTAAAATTAATATACAAGCCAAATGTGACTCGTGGGATTTAATTATTTAGTGTGTGGGGACTGATGGGGAGAAACTTATAAGTCACATTTGGTAAAAGTTACTGAAGTAATTCAAGAATCAATACTGACATCAGCGTTTCCCCCAAATAGGGCCATCTGTGTCACTTTTATTGCGAGTGCCACATTTGTTTTTATAAATACTGAAACCTTAAAGCTGCACCAAATGGCACATGATAGGAGAAAAAACACTGCTGTCAGGGATCTTGTGAAGATGGGAAAAAGTAGGTCTTCAGAAGGGCTAAATTGTCAATATCAATTAAGTTCAGACAGAATTTTCAGACAAATACATAATGAGAATAATGAGAAATCTAGTTAAGAGTCATAGTCCATGTAAACTACACTCATAGTTGTTCTGGGCAGCATTTTAGCCAGTGGCTTGTTATAAATGGCACTTTCTCCAGCTTAAACCACATAAAAT
Organism: Hypoplectrus providencianus; assembly: GCA_028566105.1. Taxonomy (NCBI): domain Eukaryota; kingdom Metazoa; phylum Chordata; class Actinopteri; order Perciformes; family Serranidae; genus Hypoplectrus; species Hypoplectrus providencianus. The sequence goes on from JAOWBC010001486.1 coordinate 19,832,738, forward strand.
CAAATATATGAGACAACCTACAGTTTTGATGAAAAGCTCACTGCTAGCTGAAATTGTAACTGTTGCTGTTACACTCCAAGTCATTTTGCGTGCAAAGTTAATCAAGTTGAATTAGAGGATTGCACAAATTCTCAGAGGCCAAGCTTAAAGCATATGGTGTCTCTCTTTGGCTATGACCTTAATTATCAGAGCACCAACAAACTGATAAATGGCAAACATTTAACAGCTTTCATTATAATTGGATAGGGAAGAACAATTACAAGTGTGCTCTTAATGGCATTACATATGAATTCATACACAACATATATGGCTCCAGGTACTATAAAAATATAGATTTATATTAGGATAAATTGAATGTCACATTCAACCCTACACTGAGTTCAAGGGCACTTACATAATGCTGAATATGAGAGCTTTCACCACATCTGATGTCTAAAATTAATAAATCATCTTCCCTACGAAGTGTCAGTGATAAAGGAATCTCCTTCTTTACTTGCACTTGGGACTAAAACACATAACAAAATAACTTGGGGTTATCACAGAGTCACATGATGATAATAATAATTATCATTGTTATTATTATGCATATTCTTTCATCTTAAGGATTGATAAACTCTGTTATTCTTGTGTGGATTAAGTTAATCACATTAATTGAACAGGTGAAGGTTTTTTTTT
>JAOWBC010001486.1:19857475-19868342 GCA_028566105.1 Hypoplectrus providencianus
TCATCACCTAGGGTATAAGCATATCAGGCCGAGAAGTTCAGTGTTACACCCCTAAATGTAAGTAACAAAAGCAATGGCCTTGGGCAATGGGCCTTACTTTTCAGAGCTTTTTACTTGCTGCTCACAATAAGTTAATGGTTCTTGTGTAAGCAGAACAGTGGCTCTCCTTCACCTTTCTGTCTATTGGCATACAAGCAGCAGAAGTAACTCCTTAAAGGGTTTTAAGGGGCTGTTCATAAAGCATCTGTTGATGTTCCCTGAGACCCCAGGCCTAATGAACAGAGGCGACAGAATGCGCTATGGAGCAATCGATGTGCCTTCGCAGGCAGGTAGCCTTCCAGTAAAAGCTCTTTTCTGACTTCTGACTGGGCAACCATCATTTTTTCTTGTGTGATTGGTCAACATGGTTTTTGGGATGTGGATGTATTGTTTGCGATTTGGTTTGCTTTTGACAAGGCTTCAATTGTGTTTTCTTCAATTTCATGTGAATTGAGATTTACACAAAAAAAACACTGTGTGAGGGATGAGGGATTGTGAGAGAATAAAGGGGTGGAAAGAGAATTCCTGTGTTTGTGTGAACAAACCCTTGTGAGAGGACAGAAGACGGGTCCTAATCAGAGCTAAGAGTCAGATGCTACAGAGGTCACACATTCACCCACATGGCTGTGATAGAAAAGGGATCATGCTGCTTTTTCCTCCTCCACGCCTTCTCTCATTATCGCATTACTCCAAAAGGCTTGGCCCCAAACTGTTCGCCCTGACTCACCAAATGAGTTTTTGCTCTGTTGTCTCCTCTGGTTCGTCTCTTCCTGTCCCTCTTCAGATTCTAAAGAGCTGCTTTGTCACAAATCAGCTGAAATCCCATTTATTTTTTTACTTCTTAGCACTTTGCAGTGGCATAGGGAGCAATATCATCATCACCAGGATGAGCCAGGGCAGGAATGTCAGCAGATTTACCATAGTCTTTTCCTGACACATTAGTGCGTTAATGGAAGAGAGAGTGAGTCAGGCTGATTGTAGTATGAGTGGTGGGCTGTATTGGAGTGTGGAAGAGGTGAGGTCATTAAGATACTCTGTATTTCGTTTTTTGAACAACATGTCTTTATTTGTTCCCCATGTAGAGCTTTTTGTTGTAATCACCCTATGTCCTCCTCATCTCATCTAAAAGCTGAAAGGCACTACTGTTAACCTATGCTCTCTTAACAATTCAACAACTCCCAAAACTCAGAATTCATAATTAAACAAATCACTTGTCTGATTGAGTAATTAAAATGGGCAGTGTTGTTTCTGTCCCCCTGAAGAGTCCGAAAAGCGGTTCAAATTAACTTGTGTGGGCCTCTCTAATAAAATAAACATATTCACTGAATCAGACTGTAATTTCTGCATCATGCAGTACAATACAATATGTAAATATCACCTTTGTGAAGCTTTTAATGGTACTGAGGGCTGTTGAATCAACTCTCTGATAGTGTTTAGGGCTGCAGTGTGTAGTGAGTACTAAAATGCATTACAGCATGCTTCTATTAGTCTTCACAAAGAGACTTCACAAAATATAATGAAGTACAACACAATTGATTAAATGCAAAATAACTGAAGCTCCTGACTGTCCCACTGTTTTGCTTTATACTATAAGCAAACAATAAACTGACCTCAACCAGGATGATATAAATAGAAGTTCAAACCCAACTAAATTATATAATATAGTAATGGTAATGTACAGCCTTATATTGTGTAGGATGCAATGCAATCTTTTGCAACACAAGTGTGGACTGTGAATGAGAGTTGAATCAATAACTTACAAAATGTAAAAATTAACATTCTTAACCTCACAGAGGTATTATTAATTGCATACCAGTTGTGTTATAATTGATAGCTCTTCATATTATTACTTTGTGAGTTTGGATTAAAGTCAGAGCATATGGATGAATGGATGGATATAGTAGCAAATTCAATCCGAAAACACATAAGTGCAAAGACACATAAAAGCACATTTTTTACAAGCTCACATAAATTAACTCAACCATCAGCTTGAAACAATACAACCTGATGGGTTTAAATGGACGCCTTGACACCAGGCTATTACCATTTCCCTCCTGTCCTAATTAATTGCATGGTGAAATGCTCCCCCTCGACTCTTGTCTAAAGCTTGACAGTTTGTTTGATGTGTGTGACTTTCCCTTGTTCTCAGTTGGATCCCGTCCGTTGCTGTGCTCTGTGACTCCAGGGTGGGAGTTCTAGTCACACAGATGTACACACACACACATGCAAAAAAAGAAAGAGCTTCTGTTTAAGCTGGTAACTCGTGCCTGGCCTCCCCTCTGCTACTAATTGCCTGTTTTTCCATCTGGACTCGCTGGCACTAGTAGCACTCTTACTCTTCTTTACCCCTTTCCACATTTTCTACTGTCTCCTCTCTTGACTGTTTACACTGTCAAAATAAAGTGCCATTAGAACATTAACAGCGTCACCTAAAATGATAAAATCTTCTGCATCTTTACTTTTACTTTTTTTTAAAGTTAGATATTTGACTTTGACATTGAGACACTGACAGTTGTTATAACCTTAAAATAAATGCAGTGCTACCAAATTGCCTTGCTCAGTTGTATGTCAGTTGCGAGCCAACCCAAGGGATTCATATTCATATCAAGGCATATCTTGGCCTGCTTTAATATATACAGAATTCAGACAAAATACATTGAATTCCTGAGCTTTGTTTCTAGAAAATCTGCTTTCTTACCTATCATTTTCTTATTAGCAAAGTGTCCAAAACCTTGTGGGCACAGCTTGAGGCCTTAAACTGGCTCCAGTCTCATATTTAGACCAACATTATCTGCCAGACCACATCCACAATACTGACAGTGTTGTGGATGTGATCTGGCAGCACCTTTCTTGGATAAGGGAAATAACTTACCTTTTTTGGTTTGGTTCATATATTTGTTTTATTTGATAGAGGGTGAATAAGAAAAAATGGATGGAAAAAACATGGGTTATAACAAATAAACAACAAGGACAATTCTAGAACATAATAGAGCACTCAGGTAGACTGGCTTCCTAAATTGATTTCAGGACCAGCTTACTGATGACTGAAACTTAGGAGTTTGACTCAAATGTTCAGTGTGCAATATAAAATATTGTGTTAGCTCTTCTCTCCAGCTGGTCAGTTAAGTTGGTTAATAAAGTTATTTGTGGTTGGGTTGTTCATCGTTTTTATAGGACTCATTAAAGATCAATTGAACATTTTAAATGGAACTGACCTCTTTTATATGCATTATGCTTTCCTTTCTTTCCCTTTTTAACTTCTAGTTCCAAGAGCCTTTGTATCTTAATAAATGCAGAAATTTAATGGACATTTTGGAACCCTGTTCATTTTCTTTAATTGGTTTTGAAATCTGAATCATACAACTGGGTATTGTAATGGTCAAGTGGTGCGTGATTACATTAAAAAAAACCAAATTAAACATTACTCATTATATTTTGAAATGAAATTGCATGTTGTTAAACTTCGAAAAACTTTCTTTTGTTTTGTAGTTTTATAAAAAAAAAAAAAAAAAGAAAGAAAAAGAAAAAAAGAAATATTGAATGAATTGAAATTGTTGATAGTAAAATTTGCAAGTGAATATGCAGATAAAAGCGACTTTGATTCAGTCAGTCGTGGTCCCCTGCTACCCTACATTTGCTGAGTGTATGACAGATGCACACTGGCATGGCACTCTTGCACAATGAAATAGAACAGACTTCTAATTAATTTAATTGTCTTAAACCCAAGATTTTCCAGTTGCATCAACTCAGAAAGTCTGTCAGGAAGCTTTTAAATGGCCTGTTCATGATCAAGTTTTCTACCCAAGTAGAGTTTTCTATGCTGGCCTTTAGAAATCAGTTTTGGTAGTAGCCATTGCTGTTCCCCCGTACTAATTAGCCTGCTCTTGCTGGTGAATTTCCTCATAAAATAACAACCCATGATTGGTTTGTTTATGACAGGAAATGTGAAGGGTTGGATAGGCCAGGTATAGGTTGATTCAACTGAATGTCACGTAGCACAGCTGGCATTTGTCAAGAACCCACATGGCTTAAGGAGCCAAAAATTAAACCTCTCTGGATCAAGTTCAGCTAGGAACATTTTCTGTGTATCATTTCACTTTCTCCCTCCCCTCCTTTCCTGTCATCTCTTTACTGATGATGTCCAATAACAGACCTTATATATAGTTACAAATTCAAAAGGTAGCCTGAAATACAGTGACTGATATCAGCAGTCACTTCATATCACAGGTTTTTGTCCATATATCCTGCTCTATCATTATCTCACCTGCCAGTATCACTAAGCACATTTTCCATCATTTTTGGGGTTACAAGGTGGCAAAGCAGTTTCTTAGCTGTCGCTTGTGGAAATGCCTCAGCGATCACTTAGAGGCAGGCCTGCTAAAAATGAGAAATTTCAGGCTGAAGTTTGAACCGATGTCTGCCATCCAGATGAAACATGTTGTGTCAACAATTTGCTGTGTTTTATGTTTGCTTGCCCTTGCCAGATTTGCCAAGAAGTTTAATTTTGTAGAATGTTTCAATATCACCATGAGGACAATAAATTTGACTCCTTTATAAGTTTTGATTGTGGTTAAAACTCCTCCACTTGAGAAACCCCTCCACAGTTTAGCAGTTGATATCAGGTCAATGAGAGTTCAGTAGAAGTTATTGCACTGTACTCATCGTAATCTGAGCTTTCACTACTCAGCAGATGACTTTTTTCTGCTAGCCAAATCCTCCTGCACGTTCCAGTTTCTGGACATTCTCGTCCACAGAAAGAGCCTTTCATTTAGTGGCTTTGATGATGTGTGACAGGCAGAAAATTAGATCATTAAAACCAATGAGGAAAATAATCCCCATAACATTGTACGATATTATGTGTTATTTTCAACATATTTGTGTCAAGATTTTGTGGATGCTCCTTTGGTCGCAACTATCTGCTCCGGTTTTCCATGGTTGTAAAAGACAAATTAAACATCTGTGGTACATTAAAGCCACAATGACTTCAGGGTCTTCATCAGAACAGTCCAGGTTTAATGTGTCTGAATAATAACAGTGCTAATCTACGCAGAGCTTTGATTTGGACAAAGACATATCAGTCCTGCAATGTAGGAGCCACTTGGTGAAACAAATTAGTTTGGTTTCTTTCCTTCCTTCCATCCTTCTGGAAAGCGTGGACCGCTTCAGTTGTCTCCCTGTCAGCTCTGCCAAATGTATGTAAAATTTATGCAAATGAATGCTTCTACATCTATTTTACATATATTAGTTGTACTGTTTGTGGTTGACATTGGTCGATAATGACATGACAACAAGTCCCTCATCTGACAGCACACCACCAAGCTGACTCTCCTCCTTCCCACTTTGCTTACTTGGCTGTTCGAAGATTTCCAGCTCTGCGTCCATTTCCATGTCTGCATTCGAGGGTGTACAAAGGAATTACACAGACTGTGAATCATGGATCTTCATGCAGGTGTTGGATGGTAAGCTGGGTAGCCTCTGTGCACTTGGTGGTTTTCAGCAGGATATCAGGAGCTGGGGTGTCCTTTGTTCCACCCACACCTGGCTGGATCCTGGAGTTTAACCCAGTGACTCTTTTTGTGTGCTGATTTGGCAGTCGCATTCTGTTTTATGATGAATAATCCACAAATTCAAGGAGCTGACAGAATACCATTTTGCTAGAGTTGTGCTTACTATGATTTCATGTGATAAATACAAATTACCAGGATGTCTGACCACTTACTCACTGTTAAAAGAAAACACATTTTAAAATTGATATTACTGTAAAAACACAGGCAGTTAAAAAAAAAAAGAATTACAAACATATTGGTGATCCAATTTTCCGCGATTGATGACCTGTGAAAAAACAAAATATTAAAAAGATTTAAAAAAAAAAAAAAAAAAAAAAAAAGTTGTTCTTCAGCATAAAGTCATCAGCAGCTTAATATGACACAATTCTCCAGTCAATAAATAAACCTAGGTGTCCTAAAAAATCCTTTAATGTCTTCTTCATATTTTGGCCATTTTTTTGTATGATTTTTACGTACAGTCTTCAAGTCTGAGCAAGTAGATGAGTAAATGAATGATAAATATAATTAAATACATGTTATATAACAACATAGTACCGTCAGAGTAGAGTAAAACAACTTAAATAAAAGGTCCTTATTGGTGTTATCTTTTCAAATAGTGAGTTTTGTTAGGGATTATTTAGATGCAGATCTCAGTAGTCTGTCTCCTGTATCCAAATACGTGATCACATTATCTGCGGGTGTAAACAGTATTCAAATAATGAGTCAAGTGCACATAGTGGCAGTTTATAACTGCCTCTATAATTTAACAGTTCACAAGTGATAATTAAAATAATAATAATAATAATGTTAATAATTTGAGCCCTTTTGGTCCTGCCCAGTTTGACTAAGGAAAAAGTGCTTTTCAAGAAAAGAAAAAAATTTAACTAAAGATTTTTATAATACAGTGCGACACCTGCCTTCTCCTGAAGTGAGCTGTGAAAGTGAATGACATATTGATTTTGTTGCATATTAAAATTTTATTACACCAGTGTTGACAACTGTCAAAATGCTTTAGGCTACAGAGGCGCCCAGTCAATAAGATGCCAGGCTTACAACAGGAGGTCTTAAAATAGTGTATGCTTGGTAGAATTTACTCAGATGTTGCAGCCAAACAACAAAATGACAGCTTAATAAAAGCCATAAGCTGACACAGCTAAAACAGTTTCTGGCAGCTTCCACTTAATACACTGAATTATATGGTGAGTTTCTCTTAGTAAACAACCCAGAGCATTCCACACTTCTCAATTTATCGTGTATTTTCAGCTGCTGGGGTAAATTGGGGATTGTGTACTTATATCACAGTTATAAACAAGGCAACTTCATGCAGTTTCTCAACAATAGACTTTTGATTTAAATATGCAAATACTTTGCATTAGACAGTGTTTTGCTGTTTTCATGCAGATGAGGGATTATTTTGATTTAACAGGGTTTTTTTTGTCTTGAAATCGACTAAGTGCAGTTTGACAAATTCTGTTGTCCATCATGCTCCCGGTTTTCACAGTAAAAGTTTCAAACCCATCCTATACAACAACATATAGATATTAAGTGGTCATCCTATTTATCTGGGTACCTTTATTGTAAGACTGTCAGAGAACTGCATCATTCCTCCCACCATTAACAAGAACAGGAACATGATGTTCAGAGTTGAAGCAGGCTTTTAATATAATCAATCAAAACAAAATTAACTCTCAACCTGAAACTAGATCCATTTCATTCTGCGTAGCAGAGCACTTAACAATGCATTATTGTGAAACAAAATGCTGTTTGTAGAGAAAAGGTAAACAACAGTTGATTCATTTGCTTACATTTTTTCTCTTTCATCAGAGTAGGAAGGGTCAGAGAAGGTCTCTGAACAAATGGGATGGAAGTTCAGAGACCCAGATGCTTTTTCAAACAGAGTTAATTGGGGTTGTGGTTAAAATCAACTACACATACGGTCGTGTTGGCTTCCATTGCTCTGACAGCTCATATTTTCCATCAGGAATAAATTGCATGCATTTGCCCTTTAATGCATTAAATGGACTAAGATAAAACAGTGAACTGGGGTCAAGCTTTTTGGGGCACAAATGCATGGGAAATTCCATTTAGAAAAGAGAAAGTGCAGGGAGAGGTCTAAAAAAGGAGGAGATGCCCACCCTTTGGGTTAAGTGACAGAATCCACCCACTCTGTTTTAATTCTGTGACTAATAACATTTTTGTGATTCGTGATACTTTGATATAATGTATTTTAAAACTCTGAATTGCTCTCTAAGAAATATAAAAGCAGTCTTTAATGAATGTTGGTGAAAAGATGATTTGTCGCCATGCACGTTTAATAATGGGGTACTGTCAAAACCTGCTTGTGTGTGCTGTTTGAGTGCATCAGTGAAATCTACTGTTTCTTGACAGGGCTGCTTCCAAGGAGGCCTGCTCATTTAATTAAATTTGGATTTGGATTTAACGCAATGCAATTTTTACATGACAATGGTTCCGTAGTATTTCCATTAGCAGGGAGAACATTGGACTCCAACCAAGTGCACCTGATTTTCCCCAGCAAATGGAAAGATTATATGACGAGCTGTGCACAAGCAAAGAGAGCATAATCAAAAATCTAAACCGCAGAACCCTCATTTATTTGAATGGATCTGCTCTGTTGATACAAAGGCCTCTGGCAAAGAATTGCGGGATTATCTGGCAAAAACTTTGAACCTGGCCCATATTTGGAGAGCTTTGTATGTACAGTTATTGGTGCAGGTTTCTTTGTGCTTACTTTAAATGCTTTTAAATTGATATCAGCAATGTTTTTTCAAGATCGATCAATAACGCCAATTTCTGTGGACAATAGCTGTAAAAGTTACAAACCAGCATATTTAATTTGGTTAAAGATGCTCTCCAGAAGCATTCATAATCTTTGGTTTGTCAGGTCACACCTCACATGTTTGATATTGAGAAAGGCTGCTGAAGACGTCAAAATAAATCATGAGCCCTGAACTGTTGCACTTTGCTAGCTGTTGCATTTCATGTTTCTAAATAGCTGAATAAAATGACAGTAAAACCAAAACTTTCCACAACAACTCTACAACCGATGGTCAGGGTGACATGCAGAAACTTAGATTGCTTCTTTTATACTGGTGTCTAGATCAACTTGCAAGTCATTGTATGTTAATGAATTCAATAGATTGGTTATTGGGACTGATTCCCTGCGAGTGTTCCTGGCTGATAAAGCCCTCAGGGCTGCTTGTTGCCAGCAGCCAGAAAATACTCCACGCAAGCTAGGACCTCATCAGAGCCAATTCTCCAAGCACTGCCAGCTCTGCTGAGTGCTGTGCTGCCTGCTGTCAGACAGTGCAGAATGATAACTACCAGAATGGGCATTAATATGCGGTATCCACCAATCAGGACTGTGCAGCTGGTATACAAATCAGCATTCCTGAGTGGATGACTACACCAGTGACTATATTTGATAGTATTGGATGCTTTGATGCTTATAATATGCATGCCTTTTTTCCATGTCTCCCTGTAGTAAAAGCTTAATGGTACTCTGCAACAACATGTAAACTCAGCTAAATTTATTTAAGTATTTAAATGTGACTTTAAATGGATGACTGCTCTAAATTTCATGGTTGCACCATAATTACATCATTCTCTAGCACACAGCGTGTGCTGCTAGGGGTCTCTATGTGGTTGAGGGAGAGGCAGTGTTTGTGGTATCTCTAAGGAAATGTTTATCAGGTTTTTACCACTCTATGTCAGCTGAAGTTGTCAACATATAAAACCACTTCCCAAACTGGCCCTGGTGTTAGGCCTTTGTTGAAAGTGAGTCAGGTATGGGCATCTATGGCTTCATGCACAATTTATGGAGCTTACTCTTTCCCTTCCTATTCTCTTTGGCAGTGAAGAACAAGATGCAGGACTATGGAGCATCTCTGTCATGGAGCCTCTTTGTCCAGGATAGGGCTAGATTCACTCTCTCCTAAATATTAATGATGAAACATGAAATATTGACATTCACTATATAGCTGAAGATGAGGTTTGAGGAGGAGTGCAAGATAAGGACCAGGTATTGGCTCCTTGTTGTTAGTATGATGGGAATCAATGATGTGAATGTATCCAGTGTACACAAAATGGGTTGATAAAAAAATGCTGAAGAGGGGAAGTTAAGTTAGTGGGGCTCTTATCCCGCTTGTAGCCAATTCTGGTTGGTAATATCACAGCTTTGAGTGGCGGCAGTAGTCAAACTGAGGCAAATCAATGAGGTTAACAAAAGGAAAGGAATTCTGAAATGCTGGCCACAAAGCTGGTAGAGTCTACAAGTGTGATGGCAGCTGAGATAAAGGGTACTCATCTGTAAAAGCAGAAAAAACCTATACAGCACAGGGTGTCTTCAAATACATTTCATAACCACGTGGATAATCAGTAGAGTTTTTGTGCAGGGAAAGGAAATAAATCGTTGATGTGTTTCTTTGTGCATAAGTGCTAAAATAAAGTGTCTTTAGAGCATGATTGTATGTTGATAGAAGAAAATCTCCGAATTTCATCTTGTGGTATTTTGGGATCCAATTTAAATGTGTGAGGATTTAAAGTTTTGTTATCTGAGCTCAGCCAGAGATAACCTTCCCCAAAGTTATTAATGAACAAGAGTTTCCAAAAAGTAAGATTATAATAGTTTTTAAAACAGTGTTAAGCTGATCATTTATTTATGAAACCTTTGCTCTTGAAGTTAACCACTATGCTTCCTGACTAGTTATCTTTTTTTTTCTTTTCTTTTCTTTTTTTGCATTTTTCATGCTTTGATAGAGGGAATGGAAGTTGAACACAGATGGAGACAAGACATGCCAGATTCGAAACTGGGTCTGCGCCAAGGACTAAGCCCTCTTGGTTTACACTTTTTCAGTGAGCCTCCAGGACATCCCTAGTTATGCATATGCTTTATCATACCCTTATACTTTTTGGACTTTCACCCTACAAAGCCATTATTTCTCTTTTGCTCATTACATTAATTTCACGATAATAGATTTTAAATCCAGTTTGGCTGTAGATGCCACTCAAGTCAAATCAAGAGCCTGTGTTGGCATCACACTACTGTTATAAGTTGTCAACATGTTGAGAACTGGCCCCTGGTGTCAGGCCTTTGTTGGTAGTGAGTGAAGTACAAGAGGCTACAATTCATGCAGAATTTATGTTGCTTTCTGTTTTACTTCTCATTCTCTCTGGTGCTTAAGAGCTAGATTCTGGATTGTGGAGCACTCCTGTGACCAAGAAGTTGCCCAGTGCAGGGCTAGACTCAGTGTCAACTCCCAACT
>JAOWBC010001486.1:19906511-19928518 GCA_028566105.1 Hypoplectrus providencianus
AAACAAGTGGAATACAACTTTCAGTCCAGTAGATGTCGCTGCGGATGTGTTGACGCCCGTTGCCTTGTGTCACAAGCTTTTCCGGTCGCGGGATACTGCGACGAGTCATTCATAAACAAAACATGGAGGAGACAGAGAAAATTTGCCCGGCTCCGTCACATTTCAAGTCAGATGTTTGGATGCATTTTGGCTTTAAAAAACAAAGAAGGTGGGATGTCCGATTAGCTCAGTTGGTAAAGCGCGTACCACAGAGACTCAGTCCTTGCCACGGCTGACAAGGGTTCGAATCCGACCTGTGTCCTTTACCGCATGTCTCCCCCTCTGTCACTGTCTCTATCAAAAAGGCCAAAAAAATAACTTGGTAACAGTAATATTTGTTTTCATGGCAATACCTCCAAAATTCGTTTCAATAAATACAGCTATGTATGAATTGAGTTGCTCTGAGTTATGTATCAATTGAACACACCATCCAGATCATACACAGCCAGTCAGCCACTGGCAATGGCTTTATTTTTTTCTAACAGTGTTCAGTGAAAATTCGCAATGCATCGCAATACATCGCAATAATTCAAGTATGGTGATGCATCGTGATAGAATCGCATTGTGGCATGTGAATCGTGATTCGAATTGAATCGTGACTTCTTTGGCAATACCCACCCCTAATATATATGTATGTGTATATATATATATATGTGTGTGTATGTATGTATGTATATATATATATATATATATGTATGTATATATGTATATATGTGTATGTATGTATATATGTATATATGTGTGTGTATGTATATATGTATATATGTGTGTGTATATATATATGTATATATGTGTGTGTGTGTATATATATATATATATATATATATATATATGTATATATGTGTGTATATATATATAATTTGAGATCTTCCATGCAGACTCCTTTCAAATACATCCAAAGTGTATTTAAAGCCTCCTCTAATCACTTAACTGTTTTGGGAATAGACTTCGCACCAACTACCATCACCACTGCTGCTCAAACATTAATTCCAATCTAATCTGACCTGGCAGCTCGTAATGGCTTCTGATTTTTAATCCTTTCTCATCATGGGCCCACTTAAGTCTTTGGCTATCACATTAGCAAACTACAGCCTATCAATTAAAGACTGTAATTGATCAATTAACTTGTGAGAAGAGGATGAACTAAAGCAAGCATAAATGTGGTAAGAGGGATGTGTGTGTGGAACTGTCATGTTTCTACACGTCACTGTGTGAATTCACATGTTGTATGTTATCAGATAAGAACGTGAGGAAAATGAAGCCCTTTGTTTACATGTGGTTTGTATTCCCTTGGAGCTGTCTTACATAACCCTATTAGATCCTCTGCTGAATCTCTGGCTGTATAATTTACACTTTTATACCTTGGCTGTTTTGCTACCTCCTCTCCTCTTTCACCCTTTGCACCTGCGAAGGATTGCAGCAGCCGCCTTGGGACCCTCTTATCAATGCCTTTGTTCCCACCAGAGTTGATAATGAATGTGGGAACTTGAGCCAGTTGAAATGGAGCATCTCCCAAAGGAGATGGCTTAAGTTTTAATTAGCAAAGTTAATGGGGCAGAGTGGGATCAACAGAGTGGGACACAGAGATGCAGGAAAAAAGTCTCACATTTAACCAAATTAGACTCCTGAATCTGATGGGAGGAACCACAGAAAGATGTATTGAGAGTTTTAGCCACAGGATGACAGCGGGCTACATCTACATCATCTACATCCTTTTGTAGCAGGAACAAAGCCTCACATAAAACTAAAGGCAGGCTCTCTCAGGACGGTGGCTTTTATACTTACGTAGCTTTCTCTTGCACAATCTGCCTCTTGATCTCTATTAAATCTCTCTTAATCTCAAATGATTACTAATTTAATCTCAGTTGATTACTAATGTGAGCTCAGACACAGCCAACGCTATCAATTAGGTAACCTATTTAAGCTAGATCAAATTACATTGTGACCTATGTTGCCAACTCTCATTACTGTGTTCCCAAGGACCAGCATCAGTTACATAAGAGCTGTTTTTCAGCTGATGGCTCTGTACCCTCCTTTTAATGATTTATAACCCACCAGTGAGTGTTTGCCCCGCTTCACCTGTACATTGCTGAGCAAAGACAGCCCCGAGTTCCACTCAGTCTCTAATCTCTTAATGGCAGTTCTGTCCTTGTTTTATTCCTTCCTGCATACAGAAGTAAGCACAAAACTTTTCAAGTAAAGTTTGCCACAAGTTGAATAAGAGAAGACGATGGGGAAAGCGGCACAATGAAACCGACAGCAAGGAGCTACTTTCCTTTAACTGGAAAAAGAATAAAGGGAAGGTTAAGAATTTGCGACGGTGGAGGGGAAGAAGTGCTGGTTAGATGGGGGAAATTGTAGCTGTGGGCACAGAGTGATAGATCGGTGAATGGTGCCAACTCTTTTCTGCCAAGGACCAGAGAACAAAATAAATTTTATGTCACACTGAGATTGTGTGTGCGAGTGGATGTGTTTATTTTCTTAAATTGGAGAGATGAAGCCTTTTCTGAAAGCACTGCCCTCTGAGAAATCACAAAATTGGTCCGGTATTGTCAAGCTCCTAAAAATGACTGCGGCACTCACAAACACTCCTTATTGCTCACCACAATGTAAGAATGCATTGTTTTAACATTGCGTGTATAACACACTGTTTCCCCCTAATCTTGTCTATGGTAGGTCCCTGAGTAGACGTCTGTGGGGGGCTCACCATGGTGCAGGAGAAGAATGACGGGATAAACAAAGACACAGTCCTCCCCCAAATTCAACAAAATAGACCAGCTGTAAGCACACTGCCTGCATGACTCTCTCCCACTGTCATCTCCCACTTTACTCCATGTGCACCAATCTCAGACTCTTTGTTCTTCACAATCACGAGAGAACATGCACCACCACATGTGCTTCAGTCTGTTTGATATTTACCAAATCACAGGATGCCATCTATCAGTGAGTCATGCTCATCTAGCTGAGAGTAAGGAGAATTTTTAAAGCAGTACTTCAACATCTTTGGAAACAGGCTTATTAGCTTTTAAAGGGGACGATCAATACCAGTCTCATGTCTGTGTATGTATAAAGTATGGAGCTGGATCCTGGAGGCCATTACATCAAGACTGAGTGCTGAAGGCTAACTTGCCCCTCTCCAGTGTTCAAAAGACCACCAGCGCCTCTACTCCTCATGAATTAACTTATCATACCTTGTTCATTTAATCCAAAAAGATATAAATGTAAAAACAACATACTGTGGTTTTACAGGCGGTTGGGTGCTGTAACTATGACATTACAAACATCAGTCAGACACAATGATTTTTCAGTCCTGTTGTCACTATGAATACCAAGCAGATGGATACCAACCTGTGTTTTTTTTTCTTTTACTAAATGGCATTACTCGTCCTAAAAACATTAATTCAGGTTTTTTTGAGACAGGTTTTGTTGATCTTTTTACATTTATTTGGATTAGACATTAGAATAGGTTTTGCTTGCTATAATTGTTCCTTCTTTTCATACTGGTCTTGAAAAAAAACAACCCTTTTAATGTACTGTACTTCCAACTGACATTTTTGGGAAAGTACCACTTTGCAGAGCTAAGCCTGTCCTCCATTAAACACAGCTAACTGTCATAGTCATGAAAAGTTTCCCCTGAATTCATGCCTGATAATTATCAGATGGAAAGTTGTTGTCAGTTATGTAAGCTTAGTCGGATCAAATCAACAGCATGGTATCTGAAAGTTGTGAACCTTTCTCTTTAACACACAGACATGAGAGTGGTATTAATTCTCTACATCTCAATAATCTAAATAAATGTGTTTTCCATGATGTCAAACTATTTAGTTGCCCTGCTCACTTTACTCCTCAGTTGTGACAGTGCTACTCGGTCTTCCAGTGAGAGTAATAACAACAGCACTGTTGATATGTTGTTTTGTATGCTGACTTTCTGGTCACACAACAGCAGCCAGCAGCAGTGTTTTCCACAGATTTAGATTCTGTTTGTGTTGGTGGCTGACCCGAGGGAAGACGCAACCTTCAGTTAGCCGCTATAGCAACTCCAATTTAAACAGTGCAAACCCTAGTGCTGGCGGTTTGATCCCCGATCACCTCGACTCCAAACTGGATCAGCTTGCTGGTTAAACCCAGCGGCATCAGTCCACTGTGACTGCAGTTTGCTCTGGCTGAATTTGAGTGGATTCAGTTGCTAAGTGAAGGTTTGTCTCCTTAGCTGCTGGATGCTCTCCTCCTGGCACTGTCTTATTGCAGTGGGGAGTGAAGCTAAAGGACTCCAGGTTGTGCTAGCCTGTCTCACTTGTGGTCTGATAAGCCTAGTCGGAGAGCAGGGTAAGAAGGGGCTGAAGCCTAGTCGGAGAGCAGGGTAAGAAGGGGCTGAGTGAACACCTGCAGCTCAACAATGAAATGTGATTTTACCAATTTGAAATTGTAAAAACCAGGAGATCAATATGTTGTGGCCAGTGTTGATATTATTATGGAGCACAAGAAATAATCAGTCTGGGAACTGCGAATGCAGCTCTTCACAGCTCAAAAAAATCTTTGCGAAAATTTCACATATTGTAAATCTGAATGATTAATGAAAATATTCAAACTTAACTGCTTCTTAAGCCTGAAAATATGCTAGTCGGCATTAATAGATGATAAACCTGGTGAGCCTAAGCTAAGAATTTGCACCTCTAGAGCAGAAGTTAGATTACACCAATGCACAATGCAGAGTGCCCTAGTTGGAAAGAATAAGGTTGATTCCTTACTCCGATAAGTGGTTTAAGCCTGGTACTGCTAACACTTTATACTTGTATCATTCAGCGTGAAGCCAATTTATATCACAAGTTAGCCTCAAGGGGCCCAGCATCTATACAGCATACATCACCCTCAATCCTTCTTTCTCTATAAATGTCCTCTGGAATAGTATAGTTATTTATTTAGTGTGTGATCAATCCAAGTCTCATCATTACAGTAATATTTTGCCTTTGCCGCTTTCTTGGCAACAATTCAGTCATGTGCTCCTTTTACTGGAATCCATCATCATCATTTTACTTAGTGAAAGCATCATTGTAGTCAAGAGATTCATTATCTCATATGGTCTAACAGATTAATCAGTCTGAATCCTAACTAACAATAAATTTCAGACACAGTAACACCCCCCCCCCCCCACACACACACACACACACACACACACACACACACACTGCATGGTAATTAATGGGCATCCTTGCATAACACAAAAATTTGCACAACTGACCAGCAGTCAACATGCAACAGGAGACCTAAGTCTGATTAGTATCCAGTACACAGTCTGGCCTGTGCTTCAGTGCATGAGCTGTTTATGCCTGATGTGTAGTGATTGCCTGATACAGAGTCTCATATGGGCCTCGTATTAATATTTAGAGTCCCACAAGTTGCCTGCTGCCATGGATTCAGTGTTAACCCAATCATCACAACACAGAAATCATAACAAAGTCAAAATTAAATCAAGAGCAAAACTCAAAGCATGTAATCTATTGTTTCTCCTTTTAATTTGCCAGTGCTGTTATATTTCTGAAGAGCATGTGAAATCAAATGAAGCCCGCCAGCACTATTACTACTATTTATTTATTTATTTATTTTTTTGTCAGTTTGTCAGACAATACGTGAGTGCGACCAGAGGCCTCATTTAAAATACTCTGTGGAGGATGCACACTAAATGTTTGTGCAGGTACAAATAAGGCTGTGATGATAACCATATTGCCGCACTACCATGACCATGTCATTTCCTCCACAGGGGTGACTTTATTACCATCATCTACACAATATTTTATGTAAGGTCCAGCTCTTTTTATTTCATAGCACAATGTGTTTGAGATCAGAGTTGATATGCCAGGAACACTGCCTCAGACTCAGGCAAAGGCATAATGGGATTGACTCAGACAACATTCAGTGTTGGATGTATCATTATGGATTTATTTTACACAGTCTCCAAAAAGACAGTGCAGCCCAAGGCTGCATTACAAAGCTTCTGAAAGGTTGTACGGTCGCACACGAGCCAGTCATGGAATGGTGAAACTGTATTTTTAGCTTTTCTGGCTTACTTTTGAGCAAGCCATTCCACTGTCCAGCCATGGAAGGAACAGATGAGACACAAAACAAGACACAGTTTAAGTTTTAGTTACCTTTAGTGGTGGAAGTGGTATTCAGATCTTTAACTTTAGTAAAATACTAATTCTACAATGCAACATTTCTTCAGTACAACTTTGTTCAAAATGTTCTTCAGTAAGAATGAAAAAGTGTCATCTTAAAAATGTACATGAAAATGTAAATGTAAGACGTTCGAATGGTGCATTTATGTAAGCAGCATTTTACTGTTCTACAGTTGAGGCTTTTCGGGTTTTTTATGGGTTAAATACTTAGTATACAGTCTTGTGGTTTAGTTGAAAATCATGCATTCACATTTTAAATTGATAGTTTTAATGTTAAACCTTAACCTAAAATCTAACTGTTAACTAAAGCTTTCTGCTAAATGTAGCGGCGTACAATATGTAACTCTAAAATATAGAGTAGAAAATAGATATAATGAACTTCTCAAGCAGTACAGTGTAAAGTGTATAGGTACAGTGTTTGAGTAAATGTACTTCCATTCTACTGCTGCTATTGATTATGATGGTGGCTAACATTAGCGAACATCAGCCCTCACAGTCAATCTGTTACCCAAACAAGTCAGGAAATGATGAACAAAGTTTGTCAGACCCACGAAGCATGAAATGAAAACAGACCAGTCATTTAAGTCAAATCTGATGTTATCAGAACACTGACCTGAGCCAACCCAAGTCCAATTTGCAGTAATTCAAGTGCACATCTCTGCTTTTTGTAATTTGTGTTTGTCTTTCCTTCTCAGTTGTCATGGGAAATGAAGATCAAGAAGAAGCTAAAGACGATGCCTCAGTGTCTGGGCAAGTTCAGACCCATTGTTGGCCAGTGCTGCCACCAGTGCACCCCCAACAGTCTGGTGAGAGTGCAGCGACAAGCCAGAGATTAGAGAGAAAGAATTTTGGAAGATTTGGAAGTTAGACTGATGAAATCAGAGTGTTAGACTATATGCTTCTAAAATCCAACGAATTCAATTGACTGATCCAACATGATGAGCTAAAATTCTTTATGTGTGTGTGAATTTAACAGTGCTAATATAGATGTCCCAATCAAATGTTATCTGTGAGCTTCATGTGAGGTTTTTTTTATGATGGATTGGTAACGGTTTGATCCCAACAGCCAAGTAATTTGTCTTTGTGTTTTGTCTGTTATGGCGTAGAGCAAGAAGCTCGGGAAAAAGTCTTCCCTTGGCTTTCACAACCTGCTGAGTGTCAACGAGACACATACAAGGTATTGATTTTGTTTCCAGTATTCAGGCAAACAACATACAAAATGTTCCTGTCCCTACGCACTCGTCATACACATCCTCTGCCTCTGCATTGTGTGTTTTTGTGTCGCAGGTACCGAGGCTGGCTGGTGCGGAGAGTTTGCTGCGCGCTGTTTGTGAGTGGGTGCAAAGTTTACGCGAGTCCGGTTAGCAGCAGACTGGAGAGAGTCTGTCAGAGCAACAGGTACCTAAGGGGAGAGAGGAGGAGGAGAGGTGCCAGGAGAGAGCAAATAAATGATAGGCAAAGATACAGAAAATGAAGTTCTGGAGAGAGGCAAAGAGAAAGAAGGAGAGGAGATAAGAAACACAAACAAAGATATAGAAAATGAAAGCCATCATGGGGTCTGTGCAGAGTGAATGAAGAAAAATGGGGTAACTTGGGACTGTTGTCACACTTTGCCTATCTCAGTCACAGAGTCTTCAGTTTGTATCTGTTGTTTTCTCTCCTTCGGTGTAATTGAGTTGAACCTTTATGTAACCTCCTTACTCAGAGATGTTGTTGTCTTACTGGAAGGTGGGTGTTTGTCTGCATGTGGCACAAAGGAGGCTTTGTGATGTGTTAACCCTGCTGTCCTGTGACCATGTGTTCCAGGGTGAAGGAGGCGCTAACAGCAGAGCATGAAGCACCAGAGGGGGGAGATGGCCGAGGGCAGCTCAGCCACCTCTCATCATTCCTCCCCCTCATTAACACCTGTATCTCCTCTGGCCTCTTACGGTTTGTGTTTGTTTGTGTGTGGGCCAGGGTGCAAAGGGCGAGGTTCAGAGATTACTGTTTATTGTTTATTTATTGATAAATTCAGACAGTGTATTGATTGAAAGCTGCACCATTGAACCCTCTGACTCTGAAAGCAAAAAGACATAGATGTGTTTTGATGTTCACTATCTTTATGGACCCACAAGAGGAACATGAAACATCAACAGAAAAACATGCGAAAGCCTCATTTATGATATATAAACATTATTATATCATATATCCACTGACGATGATTCAGCTCAGGGTCTAATGTTTGTGACAGCATGTCAATAGGGAAGAGGTCGTAATAGTCTATTTCTCCTTGAGGCAAAAGTAGAGGCAGAATTGTATACAACAGTGGTCTGTGTGGCCATTAAATCCAATTGTTGCACCAGCATCTTCTCAAAAAGTTCAGCCATTTAAAACAAATGTCAATTCCTGTTTTGCTTGATCTATTAACTTCTCTACTCTAATGATTATTTCTGGTGGTACTGATTCATTTGGACTTTGTCTGTAGGATTTCATAAGAGTTAGAGTGCTGAAGGAACCCTGTTAAATGAGCTTTAAGACAATTTTTTACAAAGACACTCGATTACAACAGCTGGGGAGGGTAAAAGTCACAAGATGAACAAAGGCCATGTTCAGACCTGGCATTAACATGCATCCTGGGTGATACGATCACAAGTGGATAAAACCAAATCTGTATTGATATGTTGAAGTATTCCCTGTGTAGCCACTGCCTAATACTGCTTAATCTTCTGTGCAGAAAGCTCTATTGTTGTCCAAAGACTATCAAAACACATCACTTAGTCATGTTGCTGCACTCCCTGACATTATTTTTTAGTGGTGCATATGGGCTCATAAACAGTAAGTATTTATGGCTGCAGCACAGTGTGAGTAATATGTGTTAAAACCACAGCTTATTGACTTGTTTTTAAAGATTCATGTCTTCAGGAAGGAGAAATGACAGCACACAGACTGGAGAAGTTGGAATGTTTTGAGAAACCGAGGGATGCCAAAAGCCTTGGCCTTTTTCTAGGATTTGTTGACAATAACAAAAGTACAGATTACTGCCAGCCTTATCCTTAAATACTACCATACCCAAGGGCATCAGCTGCTGTCGCTGTGAAGAAGAAGCCAATCAAAATGGGAATCATAACTGCAGCAAAATCAGAAACAAAACGGCACACCACAGTGCACCCAAAATTGAGCAAAAGTATGGAAATTACCTGATTTATCTTGAATGTGTTATCAGTTTTATACATAGGTCAATTTTTATCTTCTTCTCACTGATAGCGTGCACAGAATTCGGGTCTCAGTGATTTGGTTTTCTTTATCAAAATGCTCCTTTATGTACTCAGCCTTGTATTATAGACTTTTTTCATCAAAGACCAATATATCTTCACACTCAGTTGCTCATGTTTTTTTTACGGATAATTAAATTGAGAAAAAATACTTACGCTGTCTGTCCAGAAAATAAACAGGACATTTGACTCTGCTTTTCTAAACCCAGTGCCAGCAGGAAGAGGGAATAATATACTGTGAAACTGGCGTGGTTTCACATGTTTGTCAGATTGCTCATATTTATATATAACTACATGGTGTCTATGCATCTGTCAGTCATTCTCTAAAGGCGTAAACTTGTCCGTGCAGCAGATGTCGATCCCTCCCTGTGAAAAGGTGCAGGTTGTGTTCTAAATTGAAATTGGGTGCGATGACTGTCAGGTCTTAAGAGCCTGTTCTTGTAGCTACAGACAGTAATAGAATTTTTTCAAATGTCAAAAGAAATGGTGTGGAAACTTTCAACTTTTCTTTTTTTAAATAAACTTTTTGGGCTTTCCTTTTAGTCTTAGGAATCTCTACAAAATCTGCCCTGCACTATCTTCTGCTCCCTTTCTGTCTACCCGATTCACAACCTCGGCCTTCGTCTCTATCTACAGTTGTCACCCCCACACAAACCCCTCTTTATCACTTTCCGTTTTGCTTCCTCCTTGTGTCATCAGTTTCTTTTCTCGTCCTTCTCCCCCTTCTCCCTGTGTTGTCTCATTCCCATCTAACTCATTTACATATTGTCACACTCCATCCTCACATTCTTTGCTGGAGCTCCACTATCTATTTATTATTCCCTTGTGTACATTGTCCCTCTCTCCTCCTTATCTCCTCTCATTAATTTTTTTTTCTCCTCTTCTTTCTATACATCTCTCCACCCACTATCCTCTCCTGGCTAGATTCCTGAGCTGGGTGATGCTGAAGATGTTTTCATCCATGTTTGGCAGCATTCAAGTTAACCTCAACCATCTGCCAGCCTTGCACCAAGCCTCGCAAGAGGTGCAAGTATCGATAAACACACATTCACATGCAAATTAGGTATCCTAACTTTTATTCACAGATGGTTAAATATGCTACACCAAAAGGTGTCAACTCTTCTTAAAAAAAAACATGGAAATCACACTTTGAATGTACATCACAGATACTATGATGTTTGGCTCCACGCACATCCACACTCAGGATGTGCTCAGCTGTCTAATGAGATGGTAAACAGCTGCAGAGTATTTCGCAGTGAAGTAAAGCAGAAAACATCCAAATATATGAATACTTTTGAAAAACCCCAAAATACCAAAACCTTTAAGTTTTTTTGACTTGCCTTGTTATACTTAATTTTTTTTTGTTTTGTTACACAACTCTAATTACATGATTGGCTAATTAAATACAGGAAAATAAGTCTGAGTCATTCTGGTGTTGTTCAAGATGGCCATGAATGAATCCAGTGAACTATGTCTCTAGTTTGGATCTCACTGAAATGCAGTCAGTTACATTTACGTGCAAACCACCAGGAAATTATTCTTGTGAAGATTATGGTCTTCAATGGTTGTCAGTCACACTCAGGGTTTTTTACACTATCTGCATCATGTCCTGTCTCCTGGATTTTATGCATTTATGAAACTCTAAAAAGAGTGTCTGTGTATAAAATTTGTTTTGGTCTTAATATATCCTGTTTGCCCTCGGGAATATAATCCAATCTGCAGTTTCACCTAATAATCTTGCCTATAATTCACATACAAACTAATGTCACATAGGACTACAATGTGGCTCTCTCCATATCTTTAAGTAACTGTTTTATTTACTGTGTACTAATTGTAGAAAAATGTATCAATAACAATAAACTTACATGATGTTGTTGCAACCAATAAACAAGGAACTGAGAGTGTTTCAAGATGGCTTAGACAGGTTTGCCAGAAAGATAAAACATCTTGAAAAAGTAAACATCTTTTTATTATAGCTTTAAAAGAAGCAATATGCCTACTTCCTCCGCGTCTTTTTATTGCTGCACCTTATTACCTTTGTTACTGTAGTGACACGATCATATCCACAAAAGAACAATCACTTTTTATCTTTCAGCTTCGACTTCACTTGTTTTATAATTGAGTTTTGGAAAGTAGCTTTCCATATTTATGATGAACACCAACAAAAACACCTCAAAAGCCTAAAGGCCAAATGCTGTACACTGTACAGAATAATTGAGCAGGGTTGACCTTGAAAAAAACAAAAGCACACACGATATTACGTAATCCTCTACAGTACATACACTTTCTCATACTCCCCACGTAAAACGTTATTTTGCTTTCGTTATCCTTTAACAATTGAAGGTGAAAAAAAAGTCCAGGCTGATTTCAATCATAATGTATTTCTCTGACATTCCATTCTCCTGATACTATCTGGAGCTTGATTATAATATTGATTGAATATAAGGCACAGGAACAATCTCTTAATCCGTGTGCCACCTCTGCACAGTCCACCATTGTTTGCCATAATGAATGACAATGTGAAGTATGTTGTTTTTGTAAAGCTGCGTCTGTTCTGTAATCCAGGGATCCCTGCTGGTTTATGTGCATGTGCGTCAGAGCGTCCTAGACTTCGCTCTCATCCCTCTGGTGCTGTTCTGTCACAACCTGAGAGTGCCATACACTGTTTGTCCCGTCCACATTACCAGCTCCTTCATCAGGTGAAGTCACACACACTCAAACCCACGGAGACGCATAGCAATGAACATCCTCCCACACTAATAATGCATGCAGACACCTTTTTTGGCAGACCTCAGCTGCTAAATTTAGGCCAGTTAATTTAATTTTAAACACAGTGTGAAAATGCAGCAGGAAGTCTTGGATGAATCACAGTGAGATACAGTGTCCTCTGTTTATTCTATAGATCAACCCTGCAGAAAGTAGGTGTGGTCCTACTGCCACCTTCTGCACAGACTGAGCAGGATGCTGAGAAGGATGGTCTGTACACACCTCTCATGACCTCTGTAAGTCGGATGTATGTCGATGGTTTTAAGATGAGGTACACTGTGGCAGTATTTGTGGTTATTGTAGGTAATTGAAGGTTGAAGTAAGAATTAACCTCTAAATCAACAATGAACACCCAAACACAGAAAGAGTATATAGAGTTTAAATGTACAAACATGATAACTAATAATGGCTTAAAGCATAGAGCTAGGTGTTGCTCACTTAAATTCTTCACCAAATGACTTTTTCCTTTGTTTATGTGTTATATATGTGAATATATGTTACAAAAATTACCCGTCATAATAACACTAACCAGAGTATTTAGTAAAAAGTAGCAAATTTCTCACCTGCACGCTGGCAGCAGCTAATCGTTTACATGGTAGGTGTGAAACTAAGGTTCAGATATCAGATATTAAAATATGTATGAATCTGCAATCCTTTTCTAAAGTTAAACTTTCAGCTTTGATTTTTTGTTTTTCCACTTACATTCTTCTTCTTCTTCTTCTTTTTTTCTTCAGCCTGACTTTGGCACTGATTTAGCTCCATATTCCTCCAGGTTCCCATTTATCAACCAAAGTTTTATACAAATTAAAAGTTTAATGAAATGTCATGGAGTTCAGAGTAATTTCAGTCCATCCCTAGAGCGAACATGAATATCTATACTATTTCTTATGATAATCTATCCTGTAGGCTTTGAGATATTTCACTACAAACCACAAATGCCAGCCCATTTTAGAGCAGATTAGATTAAACAAGCGACTATATTCACCAAATACTATCCAGTAGTTGTAATATTTGTAGTAATACTCCATCCAGTAGTGACTGAGATATTTTATTCAGGACCAACTTGATTGACTGATTGCACAGCCAAAACACCACCATTTCCATCTCTGTTCAGGTCAGTAGCATGGACCTTGTGGTGAGTGAAGCCCCCTTAGTTCCACCAATAACCACACAGAGAAATTTCACATTAAAGTGTTTTTAAATGAAACTAGTTAGGTACAATAATCCCAGACTTTTGAGCTACAAAAGTGCCCCATTTAACCTTTAATTCAGCTTTCATGCACTTTTTTTTCTGAGAGTCACCAACCATAAAAACACGCTTTTAGTCAAAACCTTTCCAGGCTGACGATTGGAGCAGTTCCTCATCAGCTGCGTATGTGAACCCAAAAGCAGTCTGTTTACTAGCAGATGGAAAGGACGCACTGGGCCAGGAATGAGAAAACATGTCCCTAATGCATTTTGCTGAAAAAGCCTTCACAGGCAGCAGGTAATTATATAAAATTGCAGGGTAAGCAAAGGATACCTGTCCTTGTAATTTGGCTGTTTAGCGTTTGTGCATTCGGTTCAATTCATTCTCACTCACGTACACACTTTTCATTGCACTCCTCAGTGGAGTGTTATCACAGTCAGCTCCTCAATCAGAATACAACCTGTCTTTATCCCCACTCCCTCATTCCTAGCCTCTTCCCACTCTATTCATTCTCAAAATTACAAGGGGCTTGAGTTTTGCCACAGAGATTGCAGCTTTAGAGTTGGCTGGAGTGACAAAGCAATGAAAAAAGGGTGGAGAAACCAGAAGAAGGGTGGCTAGTTTGATGGTGTGAAGTTGGCAGGTCTAAAAGGGTTATTATTATTTTTTTTTTATGGGAAGATAATTTGTATCTTACACCTTTGCACCTACATTAGCCAACCTGCAGCCAGGCTTTATATTCTCAGGTTTTCCATCTATCTGTTCCATCTTTGTGATTGCAATGTCTCAGGAATACCAGGAGGGAATTTCTTGAAATTTGGCAAAAATGTATACCTGGACTGAAAGTTTGAACTGATTAGATTCTGGTGGTCAAAGTAAAAGGCAATGTGACCATTTGTTGTGAATGCAATACAATCCTCATCTTCAGTATTTTTAATTATGTTCAAGCAATAAATCAGTCATAACATGACCTCCAAAACATTCCATACACTCAATATGTTATCTGCTTTTTCATGTTGGCCAGGAAGCTGAGTGACAAGTCTAATAATTCTCTCTCTGATAATTTATTTATTTAATTACAGTTGAAATTATAGTTTGTAACTTCAAGCCTTGTCAACATGCAATACATTGTGGCTTGAATAAAATCTGCTTAAAAAAAACAACAACAACAACAACAACAAAACAGCCTCAGTTTGCAGTTGTAGCAACTCTGCTCCATCTCCATCCGCTCTCTTCCAGGCGAGGTCTCATAGCGGCAGGGAGTGTGGCACAGGGCCTGCCAATTCTTCTCTCATTTGTGGTCTGATAAACAGAGAGAGAGAGAGCAAGAGTGGGTGGCTGAGCAAATCAGTATGCAGAGGACAGCTCTATAATGAAACTTAACCACTTTAAAAAATAAATTAAGATAATATGACAAAATGACGTCAATGTGGATAATGTGGCAAACTGCCACAAATCTGATGAATCACTTTAAGACTGAGGACTTTGTTTAAGGATCATTTTTTTTAGAGTGGTGACATCATGAAATACGAAGAAACACACAAAGCACTGATATATCTGCCAAACATCAGTTTCCTTGGTGTTTCCTGTGGTGACTGCCTTTAACTTCAGCAAACAGGATGACATTAACCAATGGCAGTTGCCAGTTTTTTAGGATGTGTCAATTTTGTGCTACATGTTGAGGTGGTTGTTTGTTGTTGTCCTTGAATACAACTGCCCTTTTAAACAGTACAGAAGATTTTACTCTGGGGTATAAAATAGCAATGTAAATAAACATGCTTGCCCATGGTGTGGCACTTTACAAGTTTTCTTCCTCTACCCTCATTCACATGGAGCCGAGTTCAGCAGGTGAAGGTGTTTCTATCTTGTGATTACTTAGATTGTGCAGGGAATTAACAAAAAGCTTATTGGTAATATAGGTATTGCATTACATTAAAAAATACACTTTTTAAAATGTAATTCTTTTAAAGTTTCACTAGTTGGATGAGGTGCACTGTGCTGTGAGCTAGTCATTCTACTTTGAACTTATTTCTGAGATTTATGTGGTCTGTATTTATGGCTCTTTCTTGTCTTTCATGTCCTGCACGTATTGTACTTTCCTTTCTGCACTCTTTACCAAATGGAATATTCTTACTGACTTGATTTGTATCAATGAGCAACACCTGTTAATCATTAATGTCTTTAATTAAACTCAAATTATTTTGTTTTCCACGAGGAACTTAATTTTTCAGTGGACAACTGAGATAAATAGAGCCATGACTGACAATTTAATCACAGTCAGGGTCATAATGAGTTAATGATACATAAAATGATGAATAAATTCTTAGTCCATACAAAAGTGAAGGTAGAATTATAAGAGAGAAGTGTGAAAGCTGGTGGCAGTAATTGTGCAACACTGCATCTGTCTTTGTATCCAGCGAGGGAGCTCTTCTCTGCATTATATCAGCTTGCCTAAAGATGTATTTCATTTGGAGGAGTTACTGGCTTTATTAAGATCAATATTGTGCTATACAGCTCCATAACTGGACTCAGTTTGACATTAATCTACAACACTACAGCTGCAGTGGAACATAAACGGGTGGTTTATGAGTGACGCAGCAAATCGCAGTTTTTTTTCATTGACCTTTTATGTATGTAAGCATATCGGATGTGTGTGTGAAAGCAAGCTTGTTTGTTGGTTGTATTTCAATGTTAATAGACCTTTATTGTTTACCGAGTGTAGGCCTGCTGGGCTGCTGTTCAATGGTAATTGAATTTTCCCTGTCTGAGGTGAAAACAGTACGTGGGGCAAAGGAAGTATCTCTGAATGACAGGAAATGTCCCCCACAGTCTCTTTTTATCCCTGCTCTTTATCCTGCCTGCTACCTGCGTTTGACTTCTCCTCCCTCTGCTGCCCTCCTCACTTTGTTTCTTGCCTCTTTGTATTCTCTCCAAGGTCTGTTTCACGATATTGCTTATGTATATTTTAAAAATGCATGAGAGGCATTTTATGTTAATTGCTCCCCTACTGCCAGGATTTTTCAGACCTTTGTCTCTGCCATGTCTCTCCCTTCTCCCTCAGCTGCTACGTGAGCTGCTACATGAGGGTCAGGCGATAAGTGTTGGTGTGTCAGCAGAGTCTGGCCGAGGTGGCCAGTGGCTGGCTCGCATCAGACAACTCATCAAAGAGGGATCTGTCCCCGATGTCAGTCTGGTCCCTGTGGGCATCTCTTACGATTGTGTGCCCAGAGCCAACACACAGGTGGATGCTGCATAAACACACTTGCAAGCACACATAAACACCACTTACTAGGCGCCATCTGTAATGTCCTCAGGACCCAGTGAACAGGTTTGGTTGGATGCAAAGGTTTTCAAACTAAGATGCTCCTCCTCACGGGAACACAGGAAAGAAAGACTAGAGGCACAATTTCTGGTGAGGTGAAAGGGACAGATGCATGCCAGTGTTTCAAAAGCAACAGGAAGTTAGATATTGTTGTTGGCCCATTAATAAACTTACAACAGTTGGAGCTGCAGCAGAGGCTGTGACACAGTCTGACTGATGCTCTTTCTGTGAACAATCAATTTGCTTCATAATTTCGAGAAATCTAAATACAGCAGACATGATACGCATGTTTTTAGATTCAATGGCACTTACAGTTAATGGTATAAAGAGTCTTTATAATAAACCTAAAAATAATAATAACAATAATTTATAGAGGTTTTCTTCAGTATCAGTGTAATAGAGCAATAGTTGTCTTCCCACTCAAACATTTCAAACAGGAGCCACGAACAGCTAATGCAAAGAACTTTTAATTGTGCTTTTGCTTAAAACTCAACACCCATATTCATTTCCACAGTTGGGCGCAGAGAGCAAGGCAGAGGTCACTGAAGCATTAAGTTGTTCCCCAAATGGCAAACAAAGAATGAAATTTGGATGTGCAAATCCATTCCTATTCACAGCAACAGCGTCAAACTCCAGGTTCACACAATGCCGCCAGCCTGAGTACAGCTTTGAGAGTCTTGTTCCACAACTTTGTTCTCTTATTTCTCACTGACCAGCACCGGTTGATTAGTAGTGGTTTGCATTTCATATTTCAGAGGAACTCTGATTGTTATTAGTCTCCATTAGTCTTGCCCTGTGTTATCTGCACTTTGAGACGATACTGGAGAGTGGGTGTTACTCTCAGTTAATTGCCATAATAAGGTCCTCGCCTCTTCATTTTGTTCTGTCATTCACACCAAATATGCATACAATACAGAACACACAGTTCTAGTCCTCATGCCAACACTCTCACACGGCTATTTATCTCAGTGCTCATCATAGATCCTGCTCATTAGTGGTATTGCTGCTGCAATGTCCCTCCTAAAGGCAATGCCTTATTATGATACAATGTCAAACTCTCTGTATGTAATGACTATGTGTGTGTGGGTGTGTGTGTGTGTTGCATCCTCACAGGTTGGGTTTGGCTCTGTGTTGCGGTGGTTTTGGTCATTTCTCTGGAGGAGGCCAGAAGGAAGTGTGAGGGTCCACCTCGCTCAGCCCTTTTCTCTCAAGGTACAAAGATGGAGAACTCCTAACACAAAGACCTGCATGTGTTTTACAGAAGAATTTGACTCCTTTCCTGATCCTATCAGTTGAATTGTTTTAGATAGCATATAGAATCATAAATAATTTTGAAAATAAAACCCTTAAATGTTGTTGCTGGATAGAATCAACGTTGTCATGAACTACACTCATCTTGTCCGCGAGCTGACTTATTCAGTTTCAACAGTGAAGAACAGATTGTAAGATAACTGATGTGACTTTAAAAAACTAGACTCGAAACTGACGTGGTGCAACAGATGGTACAAAGTCGATGTCAGTCATTTAGAAGATTAGCAGTAGCATGTTCACTTTGATCCCAAAATCCCAGAGAATCACAATATTCTATATCTTGATGTGAACATTTTCTGGCATTTCAGATCTAATGATGAAAATGATTTGTGTTTGAAGAATATTTTCTGGTCACATGTAGGCCTCTGCAGCTGCATTTTGCCATAAGGATATTATCTATGTTTATGACTGAGTTTTAGGCATCGTTTGGGAGCTTTGTTGTTTGAACAGAGCCAGTGTTTGCTCCCAGTTGTGCAGCAAACAGCAACAGGATCACAATTATCTCTGAAAGTAATACAGTTCAAGAGGACCCCAAACTGCAGCTACATAGAGCCGAAGCAACACATCTCTTAAACTGTTTCAACGAAAACTGAGCATTAAAGCGTTAATGGAAGTTGTATTTGCTGCAGGTGTGTGTGTGTGTGTACCTAATAAACTGGCAGCTGAGAGGAACTAGAGGTTGTCACATGGTAGTTATAACAGAGGAACGGGCTGCTGCAACAAGAGTTGGAATCAAAGGTTTTAATAGGAACTTTGTCTCATTTTCCATACTTGGTTAACCAGAGCACTGATGTTGAATGATTGGGAGATTGTGCTCTGTGGCTGACTGAGAGTGCGTGTGTGCTCCCCTGTATTTGTGTGTGCAGGAGATGTACGAGTCGGGGAGGTGCAGAGTAGATGAATGGCTCCCTCTACAGGACCTGTTGCTGCCGGTTATCCTCAACAACAGGTAAACACACCACCTGTGTACATGGCTCTATGCACAAGTGAGTGTTTACACTGTATGAGAACGAGCCACAATGGAAAAGGGATTTGGATTGTGTTTTATCTAACATCTGTGAAATCAAAAAGTTAGTTCCCTGTTAAACTTTGAAGATAAACTTTCCTTTAAACCTTGAATCTGGCACAGACACGATGCAGCTCTGATGAGAGTTTTCATCCTCTTAGACTCGGTCCAATTACCATCAACATTACACAGTCTGTCAGTGAAAAAAAAGATAACAGAAAGAAAATAACATCCTCACTCAATCTCTGCTTGGCTTCTGATGAGCAAAGTGGCTTCTCCCCTCGTGTGTTTAATTCTTCTGAGAGAGCTGGATGCTGGAAAAAAACAGCACGAGTGAAATAGATGGCAAGCGATAGATGAGAAGAGGTACAGACTGATAGTTAGATTGGATTGTTATCAGCATGTGAGCAGTTTTAGTTCTTTGTTCTTGTCTACATCATTAACATACTCCAGTACTTAACAGTGTCCTTACACATTCTGTTTGGCTACTGAAGTCTAAGCTTTTGAAGCCTCCTTTTTGTTCCTGTGTATAAAAAATTGAGCAAATGTGAGGGCCGCTGTAATGAAAATTAAAAGCCCTCACATCCAAAACATTTTACAGAGGAACACACACACCTCAGTGTATTTGTTTGAGAAGCACAATGTCACTGTCTTTATAATTTGTGTTTTATCAGAGCCAGATATGACACCCACTCTCTGATACTACTACTACTACTGTATTTCCCCCACATACACAGCTGAAATGCATAAATAACACTTATTTTCCTCCAGTGTATTACCAGCTCATAAAATGTATGGCACACACCTCTATTTCATGAGTGATGTAGCTGCTGTTTAACACGCTTGTATACTTATTTATCTGATACATGGTGTAAAGTCAACTTAACTCTCATAATGGCTATTAAGAGTTTACTGGAAATACAGATATCTTTTTCTTTTCCTTAGCCGCATATGTAATTGATCCTCAGAGACAATTTTATAAACTCAGTATCTTGTAAACAAGCTTGGAAAAGGTGTTTGATTTCCACAGAAACCTGATTTCTTTTTAGTTTTAAGTCTTTAGCCTTAAAGTTTAAATTAATTAGTTTCCATCACCTTAAATGGGTATTATCGGGAAGGATTATTAGTTTAACAAGTTAAAGTCAGTTGAGCTAACTTAAAAAACATTATGTAAATGTATCCTGACACCCCTCTTTTCTCACTCACTTTTAATCACTCAAGAACTGACAGTGTGTTTGGGCAGAGGAGGCTGTCGTGGCTTCTGCCTTTTTCTTCTTCTGCATCTGAACTCCAAGAGCAGAATCATCCGGAGAGAGACCTCAGCATCGCCATCATCCTCCACCTCATCTTCTGTAGGTCCCGGATTATGTTGCCCTGCTGAATCATAAACGGATCTCTATAAGCTTTTGTTTTAATGTTATGCAAATTGTTCTGCATTATCTCTGTATGTGTGTGTGTGTGTGTATGTGTGGGTGTGGATGTTCATTTTCTCTCCTCTAGCTGCAACCTCCTGCACGGCTGTGATGTCCACAAGTCTGGTGTCCAGCCTTTTGCTGTACAGACACCACAAGGTAAATGCATCATCTCTGTGTTGGTGTGCTTGCCGTGCAGTGTTCCCCTCAGCGCTGTCAGAGTTGAAATCCGCCCCTGCCCCTCCAAGGATCCATCAGTACTCCAAGAGGCTCATAAACAGAATTGGTTTTCATGCTAGTTTATTAGAGTGTGACAGTGATTCTCTGAGTCATAGCCACCAGTCTTTAACTAACGTCACCAGATGGTAAATGTCCACAACACACTTTGGAAAACTTCTCCTTCCTTCTCCTCCGCAGGGTGTCAGTGCCTCTGCCTTGTGTCGTGACGTGGCCTGGCTCACTGAGGAACTGCTGTTCAGGAACAAAGACATCGGTTTTGGGGGAAGTGTGGAGGAGGTTGTCCACTACTCCCTGTCTCTGCTCACCCCTCATCTCATCATAGCTGCAGTACCGTCTAGGTTGGTCTTGAGAAAGCAAAAACAAAGGACACTTATAAGCGCTGTATAGCAAACTTGTAGCCCTTATCAAAAATCCAATTTCCCTTTGGGTGAAGTCTGTCTCCATTTCTGTCGCTGTCTCCCTTATTCTAGGGCAGACCCTTTTATTGTGCCCCGTCCTTCTCTTGCTGCCACACTTCACCTCGCCCACCAGGCCCAGATTGTCACTCACGCCTTTATTTCGGAAGCTGTTGGTGGTGAGTGACTTTACATGCATGTATTATGAGCAGCTGACAAAACTTTTCATGCAACACTTAAAGCAATAGCAATAGCCTAAATATCATCCTGCGACCCTGCGTTCTACTGGCACCTTATTTTTCGTGGGAGTCCTTGGCCGTGCCTCCATCTGTTGGCATGTCAGTATGGAAAATCATTTTAAAACATGACATTTTTAAAGTTTAAGTACTTAGTATTCTGAATGTTGGAGGCATGCTACGCTTTGAGCAGTGCCAGGGAACTGTGTACATGCAGTAGCTCTTATTTTTACCCTCTAAACATGAGAAAGAAGGCAGAGCTGTTCTTAATCTGTTCTTTCTGTCAGTAGTTGTATGAAATGATCTCCTGTTTTCCAGTGGTTTTAACATGTGGGAGGTGTAGAGATCATAGATTTAAGTGCTGCCCTTGAACAGTTACGCAGCAGAATGACATGAAAGCAAACTTAAACGTAACGTCTGTTTTGATGACATCTGTATTTTAAAAACTATCCTAAACCCCAGAAATACAGCAGGACCATCATGTTAGACTTAATTGATTTCAGCTACATAAACTGGCAACTGAGTGTAGCCAAGTGATGATATGAAACATTTCATTTTACAGTTATCCTAGCCATAGTACTATCCCGAATATAGTGGAACACCAATAGACCTCCTTTTGTTTGTTGTTTTGTCATTTTGTTCCCTATGAAGTGGGGATTTCAAAATA
>JAOWBC010001486.1:19948392-19965065 GCA_028566105.1 Hypoplectrus providencianus
GGCGCATCCCCGCACCGCTCAGGCCTCGCCGCTGTGGCTCTGCTGTCCGTAGCCTTCGAAGCAATAAACACCTGAAGGAGGGAGAGTCATGTGAGGAGAAGAAAACAGCTGACAGCAGCAGGGAGAAAATAGAAGTCAAACAAACAGAAAATTAGATTCTTGTCTGTGAGGGTGCCTCAGAGGCTTGGAGGGATTTTTTTTAATTTCACTGTCAATACGTCACAGCTGATCCTTCACATGTCAAGAGACTGCAGCACCTGCGCACAAACAAAAACTAGAGCCAGTCCTATGTAGGATTTTTGAGACTTGATTTAAGAGGGAGGGAAGTTCATCAATAACTGAGATGTTGGCCAGGATGGTACTTTTTTGAGCTTTAAAGACAATAAACCTTTATTTGTGAATTGTGCAATCATATTTTTACTCCTCTGCAATGTACCAAAAAAAGCATTCTTTTCAAACATAAAACTTTATATCATAATATATAACATTGTTAGGTACAG
This sequence comes from Hypoplectrus providencianus, assembly GCA_028566105.1. Lineage (NCBI taxonomy): Eukaryota > Metazoa > Chordata > Actinopteri > Perciformes > Serranidae > Hypoplectrus > Hypoplectrus providencianus. The sequence goes on from JAOWBC010001486.1 coordinate 19,948,893, forward strand.
AGTACCAGAGTATTAGGGCAACATTTAGAAAAAAATAATAATAATTACGAGATCGTCGTAAAAAAAAAAAAAAAATTAGAACGAGATTAAGTTTGGGAAAAAATGTAATTACAAGATTAAAGTTGTAAAATATATTAAATAAGTTAGAGGAAGAAAGTTGATTGTGAGAGCCGTGGAACATTTCATTGAAATGTACTTAAGAAAGGTTTAAACAAAGAAAATACCACGGCACATCATTACCATAAGTATACGAACTTTGAGCAGAATGTGAAAGAAATTGCATATTTAATCCCGTATTTTTCCCCCTAAATGTGACACTAATACTCAGTCGTATTTATACAATGGCATACTTTATATAAACAATGTGCTATGCCGTCAACCAATTCTATACATGGTCACTGAGAAACAACTCAGTCAAAACAACAATCAATAAAAATCAGTCAACTGCTGATTATTCAAATAATAATAGAAATACTAATAGAAATAGTTCAGATGCCTCGAAATAGTGGAAAGTGCCCTTACAATTTCCAAAATAAAATACAGAAATCAAAATACTAGAAAACAAAGAAGCGAATCCTCACATTTAGAATGCGGGAGCCAGAGAAAGTTTGGAATTTTTTCTGGGTAAAGTAGTGAGATTAGTTATGTCACCCGCACCCCCACCCGGAAAAACTTCAGTGATTAAAGTTCAGTCTACAAATCAGTTATTCTAAGGTTCATTGCAGCAAGTATACTGCATATTTTTCACCACTTTGTGCTTTGTTTTAAAGAGACAACTGTATACGAAAATTAAATATGGTTAACACAATAACGTCATGTTCCCATAAGTCAAAAAGTTGTGAAATTTCCAGACTTAGCTAGGATTTAAAACTTTTAATTATCTGCAACAAAAGTTTTCAACCATTCTTGCTATGTGTGAGCTAAACTCAGGACCCAAACTAGTCAGTCGATTGGCAGCCACAAAATGGGTCAAGTACAAATCTTGTCAGCATATCTACCACAATGCACATTTATCATAACCTAATATCGTCTGATAATTGAGCTGTAAATCATTATCACGACAATGAAAGCACGAACGCAGCTGCAGAGCTGCAGCAGCGGGTTAACTTGTGCCTACCTGCAGCTCGAGTTGAAGCTTTGCAGTAGGATTTTTATTTGAGATAAGATTACATTTCCGAAAGAACGTGACACCTGCTATTGGATAACTGGGACAGTAGCTACGTCATTCATGCCCTTTGTACTGTCTCTGGTTAATAATACTTACCTCTGCTTCTGCCCAGAAAACACGAGTTTTAACTACTTCCGGTTACTGCTTGTAGTTCTTGAGGTCAGTCCTGTCAGGAGAGAGGTAAAGCGTGCAACGGGAGCTTACGGCAGAATTTAGCAATGAATCCCATTAATTAATCTACAGAAACATTCGCCTATTATTTATATAAATATATTAATGCTGCCTATTTTGTTATCCAAGTTGGCTCAACTACATTTCCCTACTGTATCTTTAGATACGAATTCAGGAGCAGTGGGGATTTCGCATACTTGATGTATTTGCTATCTACCCGGAAAATAATTAATTGTTTAAATGTCATAACTAACTTGGATACTCATACACTTTAAGAGCTTCAACTGGAAACAAACACTTGCAAATTATTATTTGGATTGAAATTCTTACAACACCCAAAACTCATAAATAAGAGATATGTAGCATTTTACGACTGGGATTGTCGTAATTACGAGCCATGAGAAGCCTGTGAATGCAGCATGAGAGCATCTTAAGGGATCATGTGACTAACCGATGAAGGCTGAAGGGAAGGAGACGTTGAAACCGGCTATCAGCTGTCTCTTTCACCCAGAAGACACAGAGGGAGGAGGAACAAAATGTGCACCAGGTAAGATTAAAGACGGCTATTATTTTTAGCGTAAGTCCTTTCAATTTGTTTAGCTTAAATTGATTGCAACGTGCAGCGTGCGCTTTGTGCAAGAAGTAGCTACCGAGGAGGCTCACAGGGTTTTGTCTGTAGCGGTACTTTTCCCACAGCTGCTATATAATATCGTATTTTCTTCTCCTGATTCAACATAGTAATTATATTGTAAGTTAGTTTATTCTGTTGAATCTCTTGTCTCATTCAAAGTAGAAAACCTGATCCTCTCATGTTACATAAAATGTTTGCTTATTTCTGGATTGAGTTTCCACAAATTGGGCCCACTCAGGCTTTTTTCCTTTTTTTTGCTGAGATTTTACTTTCAGTCCTACTATACTTCCCTTGTTTAATTGCAAGCGTCATATGATGCCAGACATGTCTGAGCAGTGTCACGGAAACTAGTAAATCTAGTCCACCTCATATAAAACAACATGTACTGCACCCTGGAGTGATTGCACACAATAAAGTGCACAAATGGGTACAAAGTTTTGATTTTGTTGCTGTGAGACTATATTAACAGCTGAAACTAAGGCAGCTCTCAAAGGTCTTGCAGTTTTTTAAACTTTGACTCTCTGTTATCAATAACCTGCTTTATAAAAGCTGATTGCATCACTCCACCTGAGATATGTTCACTAATGCTCACATTAAGGGCTGTGCCATATGGGAAAATATCACAATATTCATTTACAAAGTACCAAGGAAAACTGAGACAGTATTGCATGGTAGACTGCTTTTGATGAATAATAATAAGTAATTTAGATATAATGACTAAATAAGTGAAGACAGGTAATAGGACAGTTTGGTAAATTCAAGAATATACAACCATCTAATGGAATGCAGTTAGGAGGAAATAACTCTTTGTCTCTCTGTGCAGGGTTCAGCCTATTGAATGGACCACAGACCTCAAAAACCAAAAGTGAGTATTCACAGGAACCTTGCACTGCCTCTTTAGCTGTAGGAGTGTGTGTGAGTTATTTTTCAGGGACAGTTTTGTTAAATTGTGTTGTCTTTTTTTCTTAGTTTTGATGGCATCGTGTTGGTGACCCAGAGCCATGACACGCTGCCCTCTGAGCTTGAATGTCTGAAAGCACCGCTGCAGGACTACAGCTCTGTAAGTCTCTTCCAGCACCTGTAGCACATCAACCTCTCTAACATGTATTTTCTCGCCTGATTTTAGGAATCAATTAAATCTACTATTAATTATATTAATTTCCCCTTGGGGATTTATTTATGTGTATATATATATATATATATTTTAAATCTGTTTCCTATTTCCTCCAACAATTTACAAGCCACATAATGGGTAGGACAGACAAGACATAATATCTATATATCTCATGCAGAAATGAAAAAAAAAATTGGATTAACTCTTTTTTTAAGTACCTTTTTCATTTTAATTCTTATAGATTGTAAAAACATTAGTAGTTTTGTTGGATAAAGCCAGATGACAAGTATAATTTACACACTATGAAAACTACAACAGAAATCTTATTTTCAGTCAGATCAACTCCTTTTGCTATTCTGAACAAACATCTACTTTTGGTTGATACTAACAAGAGGTGCTATATCCTGTTCTCCTGTTTCCTACCTGATCTCCCTCCAGGTGGACAGTGGTCTGGGGGAAGAGGTCGTGGTCCTGAAGGTCCCTGGTCTCCCTGGTAACCGCCTGGTGTTTGCATCCACCGGCCCAGTAAACCGGGACTATGATGACGTTAGGCGCTTCAGTGATGCGGCGACCAACGGCATCAAACGGTCAGTCGATAGAAGGGATTTTCCTGCTCTGGGTCTCATTTTTTACTTCCAGATTTTATTGCCTTTTGCTCACCTGCTTGTTCTTTTCAGGGCTCTGAAAGCAGGCATGCAGCGTCCCCTGCTGGTGTGCCCCACACACAAGGACTACAAAAACAGCACGCTGGTGGCTGCACTCGGGGCCCTCCATGCTCTCTACATGGTGAGATAACAACTCCTCCACATCCAGAGCCGACATAAAGACTTTTTTCCTTTGCACTTTATGCATCTTGGATTATCCGAAACTAAGTGATCAGTTCTAAAGCAGCAGTGATGTGTTTTATGTTTTATGTGACATTTATGTCTCAGTTGTATCTGACATGAGAGGCTACCTCCGAACATTTTACAAAATACACACTCACTTGATTCTCCCCCAAAAGCCCCTGGAAGTGAGGGAAGGGAACGTTAAACCCTCCGACTACAAGGTGTGTGCTCTGGGTCTGTGGGCAGCTCAGGATGCCCAGGGGAAGAGGCTGGTTGAGCTCGCTGATGCTCTGGAGAGTGGGAGGTAGGCTGACACTTTTCCTCAGTCAAGGTTAGGATTTCTCCTGTTGTGTCCCCCTGTTCACCACCAGCCATCCTCTGTGTCGTCCTCAGACTGGCATGTCGTGACATTGGTGGCTCAGACCCTGAGCGTATGGCTGCTCCTCGTGTGGCTGAATACGTCCAGGAGCTCTTCAAAGACAGCCCCGTGCAGGTCGCAAGAAACCTTAAACATAATCTCGTATTCTATATTATTTTTTTCAGTTTTATTTATAAAATTAAAAAATGTAGTGGCTTCAGGTAATTATCAATCTGTAATTAATAGAATTTTAATTAGAAGTTTTCTTGCCTTGACTTATTTTATTGCCTTTTATTTTGTGTGCGATGTATGAGGGGGGGATTTTTATTTATATGGTGACATATATGTTATGATGGAGAACTTCAAATTTCAATAAAAATATATTTTAAATAGAAGAAAAAGTCACAGTCCAGGACAGTTGTGTGGCTGTTTGTTTTTTCAGTGTCATTTCAAACCTAAGAAGGTGTCTGTTTGTTGACCTCCAGGTCGAAGTGCTGAGCGACGTGAAGGTTCTGGAGAAAGAGTATCCCTGTCTGGCTGCTGTCAACCGCTGTGCCAACAGTAGGAGAACTTGTTAATTAACAGCACCAGATGCTGGTTATACATTCTGGGAAATGTTTGCATACTAATTCCTAGTTTCCCCTTCGTGCAGGTGTTCCCCGTCACCAGGGCAGAGTCATCAAGCTGCAGTACTGCGGAGAGGGACCAGTCCAGAAGACACTGATGTTGGTTGGAAAGGTGAGAGGAGACTAACATTTTATTGGTTCAAGGACACTTGTCAAAGGATAAAATAATTCTTCAGACACATGGACCTGTGGTGAGTCTGTTAGATGAAAAAACGACGTACAATATGGTGAAATCAGCCATTGTATGTGTGCCAGATGGTGGTCTAACAACTCTGAAGTGTAAGTTACTATCCAAGGCAGTAAATCATTAAATAAAACAAATAAATGATGTCTCATCTATAAAACTTAATTTAGAAAATTACAGTAAAGTATCAAATGTTTCCAGTGAAACAACATTTCAAAAAGAAACTGTGTAATATGATGCATATGATATGAAAAGAACAAACAGATGCACACAAAAGAAATCTGCAGTGATTATCAACATATTATCTAATGATAATAATCAGCAAGTATTTTGATATTTCTGTAGTTGTTTCTTGGTAAAAAATGGTTCAGCTTCCAGCTATTAATTGGAGGTTTGACCTTTTACATGATGGTTTATTTAAAACATCTTTTGATGACTGTTTATAAAACACAAATGGCATTTAAGTAGGGAACATTACGTTTGACTGTTCTGTGAGAATAACCAGTTCATTGATTGGAAGCCCAAGAAAAATAGCTGGAGAATAAACTGGTCTCAATGCAAGCTTTATTCTGGTCCCCAATCTATAGGAATAATGTATATTGATCTTCTTGGGCAGGGCCCCGTACAGAGGAGGTTGGACTTGCAAGTTATCCAAATTCTACTTGGCCTTCTTATGCTGACACGAGCAGGCCAACCAGTGTCTCATGTCTCTGTCTGAGAATGTGTGAAACAATGTGTTTGGATGTTGTCTGGATGCTGTGTGCCGGATAAGAGAATCATGCTGACTCTGTGACCTTGCGACTGTTTAATTCTGTCAGAAGTCACTCAACAGGCCTGATTATACAGTCAAATACTACACAATGATAGTCAAAATTAAATCCTTAACATAGTGTAAAACTTAATAAAATGATCATATAGTGGAATGAAATACATCAACCTCATTAATACAAATTAAAACCAAATGTCAAATTGAACTTAATATAACAGTTCTGGCTTGTTTTTCAGGGCATCACCTATGACACCGGTGGAGCCGACATCAAAGCCGGTGGCTTCATGGCCGGGATGCACAGAGACAAGTGTGGAGCTGCTGCTGTGGCCGGCTTCTTCCAGGTGAGCACCTTGGTTACATCTGGTTACTATGAAGCGTATTATCAGCAGCCGTTAAAATGTGCTTCTTGCTCGGGATGAAGGGAAGACTGAAGCATGTATGGAGAGAAACCGGAGCCGCTGGTCAATGTGGGTTCATGAGTTTTTGTGGGCAAGGAAACATCTCTGTGACCAGCAGTTTTAGTCTCTCCTCCATCCTTGTACATGTAGGATGTGACAGTTGGTCATTATTTTACCTTATAAACCTTCCTTCATTGTGGCCTCATGAAAAAACACTTATGTGGACATGAGCCAGATAAATCTTTTACAAGTCTGCATCTTAGGACTTTGGGCAGATATGCAGCACTTGTAAAAGTCAGCACAAGGTGACTCAGATCTGGAAGCTGCTGAGTCACGATGGAGAAAAGCATATTAGATTTAAAGCAATTAAACTATTCCTCCATGCAAGCTGTTATTGAGTATCCAGAGGAAAACTAATGGCCCTCTGTAAAATGTGACAGAAACCTAATTTTTTGCATTGGTTTTAAGTTAATGACATTGTTCCTATCCTTCCCCCTCCCCCCTGTGAAGATTTTAGCCAAACTGAAGCCAAAACATCTGAAGGTTATCGGCTCCATGGCCATGGTGAGGAACAGTGTCGGTTCAGGTCAGTGTAATCCAGTTTTCTTCTGTCATACATGTTGCTGTAGTGTCAGTGTGTAAGAGCGCCTCTGTGTGATTTCTCAGACTGCTATGTGGCTGATGAGCTGGTGGTTTCCCGTGCGGGTCGCAGAGTGAGGGTGGGAAACACTGATGCTGAGGGGCGCATGGTGATGGTCGACCTGCTCTGTGAGATGAAGGAGAAGGTCAGGGCATCTCCTGAATAATTGACTAACCTGTACATCCTGACCTCTTTTTGCTCCTCTATCTTTTCTCACTCTGATCTCACATTGTCTGTGTGTGTAGGCGGTGCGTGAAACTTCTCCTCAGCTGTTTACTATTGCAACTCTGACTGGTCATGCCATCAGAGCCATGGGACCCAACTACTCTGTAAGTAAACCTGAAATACTAATGCTTCAAACATTTTAATAACCCGTTGCTGTAAAAACTAATTTTGTTTCTGTGTAGATCATCATGGATAATGGACCAGCTCATCGCAACACAAATGCTGCTCAGTGGCAGAAAGGTAGGCCAAATATATAGAGGAAATTTAATCCAAAGTTCATTTTTGATTTGTTAAAGTGTTTCCAGGGCTTTAAACTGCATCTCACAGCCTTCTTTGGGTAATGAAGTTGCCTGTTGCACTTCCCTACTTCTCTAGCTACCTTGTCTCCAACACACCTCTGCCAACTCAGCCTTTGGATTAGAGCCCAACTGATCTGTGATTTTTGATATAGATTTTAGAAGGGGAAAATTCACCCATGACTTACGTTGTCATTTTTTAAAAATGGAAAGTACACTGTTCTGAAGTGGATTTTTCATAATTTTGCAAATGTTCCCTGGGACTTTCTATAACATACAAATTTATCTGATAACATTGAATTTTTCTACATTATTATACAAACACTATATTACATAGTCAGTCAATGCTACAAATGATAATTAAGAAAATAAAAAGGAATAAAATAAACATAATTTCTGTTCAGTTTCAATTGATTGCTGACTCTTTAAAAAAAAAAAAAGATACCACCATTTCTTAATAGCAATAAAGTGTTAATTTCTGTCAGTAAATCCATTTATGTATATGTGTTAATAAGAAATTAGTTTTATACAGCACACACCAGACAGCATATACACTGATAACAATATGCCTTTCATTAGCCAATATTATCTGTCCACTGATATAACTGTTGCCTGTTTTTTCGATATCATGAATACACAAAGTTTTCTGATTGTGATTTTAACTACTTTTGTGTTGACAGTAACCGCCACACTCTTTTGTCCCTCTTTATGATTGCAATAACCTGGGTGGCCAGCAGATGTCACTCTTTTGATCATACCCAATACTTAAAGAATAGAATTTCCAGCACAAATTCTTCATTATGGATTGATGCTGGAGTGTGTTTTTTTTCTTCTTCACTAACACACACCTGGTCTTTGTCTTCTCCCATCAGCTGGAGAGGCGTTGGGTGATGTGTTTGAGGTGTCCAGTATCAGACGAGAGGACTACGAATTCCACAAGGGAAAGTCTGAGTACGAGGACATTCTGCAGTGCAACAACCTGCCGTCCTCCGCTACACCACGAGGACATCAGACCCCTGCAGCGTTCCTCATCATGGCCTCGGGGCTTGACAAGGTGCTCTCACAGGGTCATAATAAGTTAAGTATGAATAATTTAATAAGGAAGAAGGGCAGCAAATAACTTGTATTGTTACTTTTATTCCTGAATTTCCAACACAGCACGGTGTGGATTCTAACGCACCTCTGCCGTACTCCCACATCGACATCGCTGGGTCCAGCGGCCCTTTCCCCGGTGTCCCAACAGGAGCCCCCGTTCTCGCCATGGCAACCAACTACATCCTGTCCGACAGTTTGTAAAGGATGCCCCCGGTATAAAAGACATCGGCCTCTGCACTTAATGCCAACACAACTTTAAAACCGTCCAAAAATTAAAAAAAAATTCCTGCCACAACACCTCATGCAAAGTGTGCCGTTTTCCATGGCCGACATTCCTTTATACCTCAGATTGCTTTTCTGTAAGAATGTCTCTGCTCTCTTCTAAGATCTTTTGACATACATCCTGCCTGCACCAAGTGTCAAATGACCCTGCTCTTAAGTGGCCTGAATCAGTATTTACTCAGGGGTTAAACGGCAGTGTAATAATACCATCCTTTTTATATGTGTGTCTGTATGTGTGCGACAAGCCGAGGACGTGGTTGTGTGATTAGTGATGCTGTGTGCCAGTCAAACAAGCACCTCTCATTGATCAATAAAACAAAATTTCAATATAAAGCCATTATTGTGTTAATTCTTTATTATATAATTATTATTATTGCATAACTTTGCATCCTGCACATAAGTTTCATATAAGTGTACATGTATGCTTCTATATGTGTTTGTTTGCGCGTGTTCACACAACGTACCAGTCTTTGTGGACTAAAACTACAACAATTTAACTACATATTCCTTCTGTTTGAAATGTCAACAGTTTAGTTGCCTATTTACATTACTGGTGTTACTGAATTTGTAAACGGCAAAGAACTGCCTCAGGTGGAAGCTTAATTATAATTTTTACTTCAGGAAGCTGTACATTATATGCAGTCAGCCTACTTTGCTGTGTAAGTTTGTTATAATTGTAAATTGAAAAAGCATTTGGAATAGCTTTCGTGCATTTTGAGATTTTCAATAAAATTAATTAGCTTAATTTATTTGTACTTAATTTTATTTGTTTACTTTGTATTTATTAAGAACAACATCTTTTCAACATAACTTCAACTTAAATTTAGAAGAAAAAAAGGAAATAAGATGACAACTGTGGTCATTACAATATTACTATAATTTGATAGATTTCTTTTTATCTATTGTATATTATCCTTTCGCTTATGTGTTGTGTATTGCTTGAAACTGGGGTAGTTTTCTGTGGATTTTTCTGTCTGGGGTATAGGTCTAAGCCGTCTAGGCGGGTTTACACTGACCTCACCAACATGGCGGAAATCACTGCCAACTAGGGAAGTAAAGACAACGGACACGGAAATGACGTAAAAACAGCGAGTCATTATAACCTGACGTTGGCGCGCACTAGTAGATCAAACCTTACCTCTGTAGCGAGAGTGGTGTCTGTGTCCTGCACTCTAGCGAGCGACAACACAAAGCCTCAACATTTAGAGGAGTCTGTCTCTGTCCTAGTCGGTGAAAACTCAACCTGCTGCTTCCCTCCCGACGGAGAAACCGCTAAAGGCGACAAAAACAACCTCTTCCTGTGAATCTACGCAGACTTAAAAACTCAACAGCCACCATGTTTGAGGCTCGCCTGGTCCAGGGATCCATCCTTAAGAAGGTGCTGGAGGCTCTGAAGGATCTGATCACAGAAGCCTGCTGGGACGTCAGCTCGTCTGGCATCTCCCTGCAGAGCATGGACTCCTCTCACGTCTCCCTGGTCCAGCTCACTCTGCGGCATGACGGCTTCGACTCGTACCGCTGCGACAGAAACCTCGCCATGGGAGTCAACCTCAGCAGGTGGAGTACAAAATAAACACCGGTCATTTGTCTAGAAAATAGCTGTGTTAATAGTTGGTCTCTTGTGGTGGTAGGCTGTTTTCTCACAGAGCAATGGAGCATTTGCATCGACCATGAACCTAGTTTTGGCATGTTGTCAAAGTTGGGTAACTGCAAAAATATATGTTGAAATGGCTGACGTATGGTTCGACCACTTAGTTTTATTCTTATAGCCGCTTACGTTAACTTACACACGGTCACAGTCCCTTCGGCGTCTTTATATATGTCTAATATATCTGAGTCTTACAAAGAGGGTAGCCATATTGGTGGAATTGCCCGGGCATGTCTCCTCAGTGGACTGAGCTCTGAGTTAACTCTTTACTGTCTGTGTTACAATACAGTAGTCTACACTTATGCGTCTTATAAGTATGTGCCTCTGGTTTAACGCACATCTTTTGTTTTGTATTAAACTATGTTTGGCGCAGTTTGGGAGACAGCAGTTGCTTTGTCAGCACGTAGCTACGTCATTTGAGCGCCAAATGTTCTGCAGGGAGGGTTGGCGGGAATTGGTGTTTAACCCGGGAACTTCGACTTCCGTTTTACTGCCGCCTTTGTAACACAACACCGGTGCTTTGCATGGTTTAGGTTGCTGAGCTTTAATGTCGAAAATAATGTAGTGTCATACATGCTTTACGTTCATACATAATTCAGTACATTTATTTTACAAACGCAGTTATAAGTTCTATATGTGTAGAATACATTCGGTACAAAAATAACATCTTTTCATAATCGTTGTTTTTACGTTTTTTATTTTGAATGCCAAAAACTTTTATTCAGATTAACTATAAATGGCCCCACTTTTTTTCTTATTTTAATGTTGTATATATATTTTAATGCTTTTTTTTCTATGATGCTGTAAAACATCTTTCAGAAATGTTTTCAATGTTATTGCCTCTGCAGCATGTAATATTTTTTCCTTTTTCCTTTTTTTTTTTTGTTAATTCCCATACAGTATGTCCAAAATCTTAAAGTGTGCAGGAAACGAAGATATCATCACCCTCAGAGCAGAAGACAATGCAGACACACTCGCCCTTGTGTTTGAGACACTTAGTAAGTTTTGAAGTGAAAGCAGTATAGACACAACTTGTACTTTGCACCAACATAAACTGTTTACCTTTTTCTCCAACATCAGTGGCTTATTTACACTTATCTCTCCTTTCACTCATGCAGACCAGGAGAAAGTCTCCGATTATGAGATGAAGTTGATGGATCTGGATGTGGAGCAGCTCGGTATTCCAGTAAGTACTTAGTATCCTTTCAGTCTTTTTGGGTACAACCTTCTTTACGTGCACACTGTTCCTGACCTTCCTCTGTCTCTGTCTGTCCCTCCAGGAGCAGGAGTACAGCTGTGTGGTAAAGATGCCATCTGGAGAGTTTGCCCGTATCTGCCGTGACCTGTCCCAGATTGGTGACGCCGTCATGATCTCCTGCGCCAAGGACGGAGTCAAGTTCTCCGCCTCAGGAGAGCTGGGCACAGGAAACGTCAAGCTGTCCCAGACCAGCAATGTAGATAAGGAGGAGGAAGCAGTGAGTATAAATGTTTGATAAAGATATGTAATCACAGTGTCACAGTCCAACAAGAAATTGCAATGCAAAATGTTTGTTTATTGTATAATTTGATCAATGGTAAATTAACCTGAAGCTATTTTGATTTGAGGCTCTTTTTTTTTTCTTGTTTGAGCTCAGTGTTATTCATTCATTCATTACAGCTTCTCTAACACAAATATTTGCTCATTGTCTGACCTTTGAATTAATTAAATATGAATGTGTTTAAACTGCTGGCAGTCAAACAAACCAGCTTTTTGAAGATGTTTCTTTGAGCTATGTGAAAATAAAATGCAGAGATTAATAGCTTAATGGATACGTTAGTTGTGACCATACATTTATTTTGTTTGCACATGTAACATTTGTTTGACCATTTCCCTTTCATTTGTTTTGTAGGTTACTATTGAGATGAATGAACCCGTCCAGCTGATCTTTGCCCTCAACTACCTGAACTTCTTCACAAAGGCAACACCGCTGTCCAAGACCGTCACCCTCAGCATGTCTGCTGATATCCCCCTTGGTAAGACAATCTGCCCCTTTCTTAAATGACTGTTAATTAAGTCTTTATTTGGTTTCTGAACGCTTACAGATGATGTTGTGGCCTTTTTAACTAACTAACTCTTTTCGTCTCAACAGTGGTGGAGTACAAGATTGCTGATATGGGGCATGTCAAATATTACTTGGCACCAAAGATCGATGAAGAAGCTTCCTAAGTTGTTGAATAACAGCCCCAAAAGCGAGAATTGAGAAAAGCAGGTGACTGGGACTTGTCATGAATGATTCAAGGGCCAAAGTGACCTCATGGTGTTTGGAGGTCACTCTGTCTGAGGTTTCTGATCTCCTGCCTAATGAGATTCACAGCAGGAGGTGTAATGTCAACTTTCATAAACTGCCATCTGTGTGACGTGATGAAGCTTCAGTGCTTTGTGTTCAAAGCGCCTGGCTCTGGTCCAGACAGACCCTGTGTAAATTCCAGCACTTGTATGCCCCATATTTTGTGTCACTCTCTTTTTGCCTGTTTTGGGAAAGCAGAATTCAATTATCCCATTCCTTCTTGTAGATAATGCATTTGTAAATACTTCCTGTGGTTCCACACTGTCAGCCAACCCCAGATGTTTTTTGTATTCATTGATCCAGTCCAAAATAAATGATTCAAGTTGTTTCCAATATTTGTTTTGTGAGTGTCTGACCTTTTGTGGACATTAATTCCAAATATCGGTCGGTGTGTGTGTGTGTGGGGGGGTACTACGACTTGCTTTACTTGTAGCAGTAGAGAATAGCTTACAAAACACCTGCAGCTCTCAAACAAATGTATCACATAATTTCAGCTACCACTTTCAATGCTTTCTGTGTGAAACACTGAAGGATTTGTGTCCTTGGGCCTCAGCTGTTCAAGTAAAACCAGCTAATAAGTCAGCTAGATGTGATAGCTATATTAACTTAGTGTCCCTGTGCAGTAAATGTTAAATTAGTGACTACTGTGATGTGTTAAGTTGCAGTACACCAGCACATGATCTTCACCTGCTGCAGTAACCAGTTATGGCCACTAGGTGGTGCTCGTCCATTACTTTATTACTTGTGTGGGCGTGAGAAATGGATATAATGGAAAGGATATTGTAAAATGTCGTGTCACGTGGAGTAATTTATTACACAGAAATTTAATCTAGTCTATTTGGTAGTTTCCAACAAATTTTTGAAAAAGCTGAAACCAGAATGGGTGTAGTTTTAGTATGTCCTCCAAACTGCAGAGCACCTGTCAATTACATCAGATTGGTAATCTCTTTATACCTACATGGCTGTTAGTGCCAAGGACATGTCCTTTACTAAACCTCATTGTGTTTCAGTTATTCAACAAAGTAAAACGTTTTTGCGTAACCTCAGATACCCAAATATTTTCAGGTGTGTTTCCATGCAGGTGAATTAGAAAATTTAAATTGTTGTATATTCAGAGATTTCACATAATGCGGCCAGTAATACCTGAGACAAAAATCTGCCTGCCTGCAGCTGGGTGATGTGTTTTCCTGCAGTAGATGGAGTCAGACAGTTTTAATCCTCATAAAGCTTTAATCTGACTGGCAGCCACATCTGGCTCCAGTCTGAACTGAACTTCCTACTGTACACAGAGCAGTCTATAATGAGATAATGTGACGGGAATAGAGAAACCAGCTGGCATCTACTGCCACTCGTAAAATGTAATATTCTCTTTGATTTGTTTGCCTCAGAGAATATCTACATTTTGGGGAGATAGATTGATACCACTTCAGCATGCTGTCTCTATGGTGTCGCCAGAAGCTAACGGCTGCAGAAAGCTTGTCATACAGTCATAGACTAAAATAGCCCATAGAACCCATTTTCATTCAGATATCTGCAGGTCAGAGGTCATAGGCCCGCTTTGAAAATCACCGTGTCCTGGATTAAATAAATAAATAAAAACTTCGGTGCCGTATTTTACTCCTTCATATGACATCAGTATCTTCTCTCATCTTAATCTTTCAATTTAGAAAAACAACTGGCTAAAGAGTGTGGCATAAAAACGACTATACATGATCAGTTACCAGGCAACCAGTGAAGAGGGAGTCCAGTCCATTTTTCAACCTATGGTCCAGTCGTTGGCTCGCTGATTAAAGGTTAAAAAAAAAAAATAATAATAATAATATATATATATGTTTTTTTTTGTTTGTTTGTTTGGGTTGTTTTTTGTTTGTTTGTTTGTTTGTTTTTAACCTCGGTTTATAAACAGAATAAACAAACATCATACGTTTGTAGGAACAGGGAGCTGGCTGGCCTTCAACAAAGTCTTGCTAGCTTTTGGGCTAGGCTGCGCTAACCGGCTGCCACTAGCTAGCATACACAGTGAAAAGTCGCTTCAACCTAAACAAGTAACTGTAGCGTCAGCAGTGGTGGAATGTAACTAAGTACATGTACTTTAGTACTGTCCTGGATACTTCTGAATTCAGGACTTTAACTATAGTGGAGTTATTAATACTTTTACTTTAGTAAAGGATCTGAATACTTCTTCTACCACTGGTGTTCAGCAGGCAATTGATTTGTGATGAGGCGCAGATAAACAAGGAAGTTAAAAAGTGATAAATACAATAATTATATACAGTTAAAATTATAGAAAAAAATGTACATAATGCTTTTGTTTGTCATTTTTTGCAGGTAAGAATAACAAATATGCTGCATGATGCTACAGTTGAACATATTGCACAGTCCTGCCATACTGCATGGTCAGTAGTAGTGCATTGTATTGTAAGTATTTACAGATAACTTGATGAAGTTACCTGACTTCTTATCTAAGATACCTAGAAGGTATGAAAGCCATTAAACATATTGCCGAAAATGTCAAACTTTTGCCACACCCTTATCCATCTGTCTTTCTACTTAATTTATCCTATATTCCCATAAAAAGGCATTTTCTCATTTCCCAGGCCATCGCTGTAAAATCTGATTTTATCTGTCCCAGTGGAATAAAGAATAAAAGCAGCCTGGGGGAGAGACAGCGGAGCACACACAGAGCAGATTATAACCTCATGGTAGATTGCCTGCCATTGTAATCCCAGACTCCCAGGAATATCAAAATTCATCTGCTGAAAGGTCTAGATTCAGAAGAAAAGAGGATTTTTTTTGCGTGTGGAATTAAAGCCAAATACGTGATAAATGTATTTTATAACTCCTAATACCTGTATGTCTGTTGGAGCTTCATAAAACCCATACCAGCCATCAGCAAGCTGTTTGCTGAAATGTCTCAAAACGTTCTGTTCTCAAAAACTTATTAGGGACGATGTACTCGTTGTATTTGATTTTAAAAACACAATGTACTGCAGTCGTGGATTTACCTGATTAGAGCCACTCTTCCAGATAAGAGAAGTGTGTATCTTCAGATGCAGAGCAGAGAAAGGGGATGGGACTGTCATCTTAGGAAGTGAGCAATAAAGCAAAGCGACAGTGCAGCCATTTAAGCTGCCTCAATATTTAATTAACTACTGCCATCCAGGTTAAGATTAATTACTTCCTGGAACAGAGCAAAGAGGGTTCAACCTGATTGGGATTCTGCTTTTGAATTGGCTACAATTTCAGACATGCTTCATAATGATGAAGAATGTCACAGCTGTAATTATGAGTTATATTTAATGGTTGGAACAGATTTAGATGAAATCAGGCCAGTCAGACAGTATGTCTTCATGTCAGAGCTGCATACAGGAGTTTGAAAGTTAGAAAACCTTTCTATCAGTTTTGTTTACTGTA
>JAOWBC010001486.1:19993631-20016858 GCA_028566105.1 Hypoplectrus providencianus
GTTGGATGGTGTCTAGTGACCTCTGGTGGACAGAGAAGGAGCTACATGGCATCTTGGGAAAATTTCCTGGTTCTGAACTATACTTGACAAAGCAGTTTAAATACATTACATTCAGCTCTGGGAAATACAATGTTTCTAACACACACACAAAAAAAATCAATAGATCAATAGAGAAGATGATGCTAGTTGATCCCTAGCTACTTGTTTACAATGTTAATTGGGCTACTAAATGGTAAATGATGAATTCATAAACCAAGCTACATTCCTAAACAAAACTGGAGCCCTAACCTGATGGTTGGTGTTAATCAAACAGTCGGAAGAAAAAGAAGAAGAAAAAGCATTTCTGTAATTTGTTCAGTTTAAAACGCTTGCTGATTGGTTTAGTGTGGATCTATATCAAGTATATCAAATTTCTTTCAGATATTTCTTTTTTGCATATTAGTTGCTATTCCTTTTCTGCTAAAACCGCAGTGTATTTTAACATTAACTGATTTTGAAATGGCACTGGGAAACTCCAAGATGCACCTCCAGAGTCTTCTTAAAATGTTCAAGCTAGGACTAAATGCTCCATTCACTTCATAAGGATTTACTGTAAATGCAAGTAGTGGATGTTAAAAACTGAATACCTACCCACCAGTGGTAATTAGAAACAGGATATGTGGGAAATAAAGGGAGACTCCATTATCTTCATTCACCATAAACGGCATCAGTGCAGTGCAGGGAATCTCCCAGTGACCGCGATCGAAAGAAAGATATTTTTATGTTATGTGGTGGTTAGCTTAGCTTAGCATTATTAAGATTGGATTCAAAGGCAGCAATTAACTCTTTTCTACTGAGTAACACATGTCAATTAGTTAGAAGTCATCTTTTAAGGGAGCCGGGCCTCCTGTTTTTATGCTAAGCTAGGCTAAGAAGCTGCGGATTTCCCCAAATTATGAGCTATTTCTGAAAGGTTTGACATTCAGTTAAGTGGCAAGATTATTGATGTTGTTTTCTTTGAATATTACAGGATATTTGTGGTCGTTCCTGGGGGTTTGTTTACTTTTCTGTGTTTATCTCTGTAATAATTCTGGGTGGTGAAGTGTTTGAAGCTCTTTGAGTCTGTTTTTATCAAGTGTGTGGATCCACACAACCTGACATGCCTCGAGTGACTCGTCGAAACACTTTGTTGTCGTAGTGTGAGTGTATCATGACTCACTTCAGAGAGAAATGAAGCAGATTGCCCATAATAACCTCAAATGGCCTTTTCATTGCCACTTTCTGGGTAATGCAGATCTAAATTGAAACAGCTAAAAGCATTCTTGCTTTTTCATTATCTGTCCACACTTGTGGTAGTTGTTGTTGTTCATTGTTTTTTGTTGCATTGTGTTTTTCTTAAGTAGTGGCGGTGTTGTGCCAGATGTTTCTGTTTCCAGCCGTGTATTTTGTTGCTTAAACTCAAGTTTATTTTTGTCCACAAAGACATCTGAATGAGAATATTTGACTTTGTATATTCTGTTTTAAAGATGTGTTTCAATTCAAATAAGTATGTTCTCAGAAACGGGCAGTAAGCTTAGATTAGCACAAAGACTGGAAACAGGATCACTCTATCTGAAGCTGACTAAACTCACCATTTCTTGTGTTTTTGAGTCCTTTTACGGTTCCTTGGTTGGGAGAATTAACTTCCTGAAGAATGTAAACATAACTCTCTTTGTTTACAAGATAATCTACAAGACTGTTTTCATGGATTTTCCAAAAAAATTTCACAACACATATTAATACTGTGACATAAAATTATAAATAATGTGTCAGAGGATTTCATTTATAGTGCCCACCCATGCTGCACTTGTGAAATAATGGAGTCAAGCATGTAGTAATTTGTACAACAGAGAGAGAGACTGTCGAGGAGTTACATATCATGCAGTCCTGTGGAGCCCGATCAGACGAGAGGAAGGGGCTGAGACAGACAGAATTTTAAAAAAAAGAAACGTGGAGGTGTGTGATGTGTGTGATGTGAAAGGTCAGCAGCTCAGCAGTGATGTTTGATCCGGTCCCCTTTTTCATCCCTCTCTTCTCACTGTGACGTGGTGTCACAAACTCAAACAGATTTTCAAATGTGGCTTCTAACAAACGCACGTGCAAACACACACAAGTTGGAAACCTCTCTCACCTGTCACCTTTTCCACAGAGCCAGGCAGTTGCCTTTGTTGGTACACAAGTGCCAGACATTCAAGCTTTCCTCCGTGATGAGATTCTTAGAGCCAGAGTTCAAACTCAGCGATTTAAAACACCCAGTTAGCATTGATCCCCATGGCCGAGCATTCACGCCTATTAAAGTCGTTTAAAGTCTGGATCTTGTCTTGTTAGACTTTGGTTTAATCCAGGGAACTCCTGCGGTATTCAAAGTATTTCAGAGCAGCTTGTTAACAGCGCTAGCCTCATCTTCGTGGTAGTTCAGCTGCATTATGGGAGCTGTGATGGCCGCTCTTTCTGTGGAGGCCAGGAGGCGACTCTCTCGTCCCAGCTGCCTCTCTCACTGCGGCCACAGTGCAGCCAGGTACCATCGCTCAGGTAGGCTCTCGTCTGGTTTTACAGTCAGTCACTCTTCTCTCTACTCATCCACTTCCTCACTCTTTTTCTCTCTCTCCTCCTCTTTTTTGAGTACACTTTGTTCTCGTAATCAAAGCGGTGATCAACAGGCGTCTTGTTTTACGTGGAGTTTGGTTTTGCATTTGGTGATAAAAGAGCAGTTTCATGGTGTGTTTGCACTAAATGTCCCAGAAATCACTTTACAGTCAAACAGTGAGTGCAGCTCTGTGAAATCTGTGTGGTTGTGTTTTTTTTCAGTCTGCTCAGTCATGATGAGATCACTGTTCCCAGTAATTGTAAACACTTTGCTTTTAATGTTCTACTTGGATTATTCCAGAAGAGTAGCACACAATGTCTAAGTACATTTTTGTCATTAAGTGCAATGTTCAGGTACTTTTACTGATTTTGTGCTCTCTACACTTTATTTATTTGAAAGTGGTGATAATAGTTACACTTCAGATTAAGATTGTATATGAAACATACAGTACGTTAAACGGTTTTTCTGAGCTTCA
This sequence comes from Hypoplectrus providencianus, assembly GCA_028566105.1. Taxonomy (NCBI): domain Eukaryota; kingdom Metazoa; phylum Chordata; class Actinopteri; order Perciformes; family Serranidae; genus Hypoplectrus; species Hypoplectrus providencianus. The sequence goes on from JAOWBC010001486.1 coordinate 19,996,712, forward strand.
GTAAAATCCAAAAAGTTATATTTTAAATTCTAGAGGTGATCCCATAGTTTTGATATAAGAGAATATATCAGGCTGGAATTTATAGAGATGTGTTCTGCTCTTGATATCTGTAATATTTCTGTATAATACAAAAGATGCAGCCTTAAGACTGTAGTTTGAATATTTAACTCAGTGAAAACATAATTTGTGTTAAATACAGTTGGAACAAGCTGATACAGACTATATATGTAAAATTAGATGGGGATGATGTTATGAGATAACGTTTAGGTCTACCTAAACCAGCTGCAACATTAAAACTGTAAAACATCCATAATAGTGGCCTAATTATATAATAGAATACAATCATTTGCATGTTTTTTTTAAAAAATTACCATGCTATTTTTTTCTTATTGTCATTTATTTTATATGTTTATTCAAAAACATGCAGAGGAATAAATAAAATAAATTAATTAAATTAATAAATTCATAAAACTACATTTAGAATTTCTTAAAATTATGCTGGAGGCTTTAATCAAGTGTTTTACTTAAAGTACATCTTTTTTTTATACTTTTTTAAATACTTTTACTGGAGTTTCAAATGCATTTTATATCGTGGCTGCAGGTTGAATCACCTATGTACAACATGAAGGGACGATAAAGAGTTGCATTTATATATGTGAGAATATTGTACTATGGAATATTTCAGCAGCAATTTAAAAGGCAAACAAGCCTCTGCACTGGTTTAAGTGTCATTTGTGCATCTCCTCCTCTCTGACTGTGGTGAAGACTGAGGTGATCTTGCTGATGTGTCAGACTGAGAGGAAACAGTCTAAACCTCTCTGCCTTTTTACTGACTGTTGTGTCAGCAGGCTGCGCCAAGCCTACCTTTTAAAAACCTGTTAGTGTCCTAATGGCCTGAACAGAGAAACAATCCCACACATGCACACACACACACACACACTAGACCCCATGAGCTCACCGTACTGACATCGATATACATGAGCTAAAATGCACGGAAATAGACCCAATAGAAAAACACCCCGAAAGCATCACATGATGCCCAGATACAGACATGCATGGTGTGTGTGTGTGTGTGTGTGTGTGTGTGTGTGTGTGTGTGAGTGCTGGTCACCTGATCTACTCTCCTTCACAAAGTGGTAACTGAAATGTAAATTTGACCTTCAGCCGCTGTAAAGATAGACACCACAGAACCTCACCTACCAGAGAATAGTTACTGTACGGAGACTGAAAATAGATCTGTGATATTATTATAGATGGTTGATGTGGATTTTTCTAGTAAAGTCTAAGAAGCGATAAAAGCAGAAGGGGGAAGCTCCACCATCACCACCTCACCACAGAGATATTGATCTCTTTCACTCTGTGTCTCCTATCTCCAACCAAGTCAATGCATTAACACACACATACACTCACGCACACCTCCATTCCCCTTCTTATCTTGATGCATTAGCAGGTGCAGAGTCATCAGTTATCCTCCTTTGACCTGCTAAACACACAAACCACATACATTCACTCTCAAAGTGTGATCATGTTTTTCTTGCTATGGCAAACTGTTGCATACTCAAGGACTTGTTCAGATCTGAGACATAATATTACATTTGTAATATTCAGGGTTCTTCTTCACAGAGAAAAGAGGTGAGAGTAGAAGCTAGCGTGGGAGAAGGCGGGGTATCCCTGCAATTTGATCCCTGTGTGCTAGTGTGTATGTGTGTGTGCCAGCACACTGTACTTGGATAATCTGACATCATCACTTATCTGCAAACTAGAATCTTACTGGCTCGCTGTGCTGCCCATCAGAGACAGGAGGTGTCAGGATGTTGGCTTGTTACCATCAGTGAAGAATTTCTGAACACGCATCATGACTATAGGACCAGTCCATCTGTTTGAAGTGACTGCCAACATACCTTTTTGGAAAGTAAGTCAAATGACTACAAAGACACATAACGACAACCATGAAGATGCAGACCGAAGCCAGATAAAAAATGAGATGCAAACTATAGCAAGATGACATGAAAAACAACCATGAAGAAACAAAACCAACCATGAAGAGACACACAATGACCTCCAATGGGCTGAGGCAACGACAAAGAGATGCAAAGTGCAACACCAAGGGCTGCAAAACTACCAAGCAACACAGTGATGCAGAACAGCTACAAAGAGATGCGAAACAAGAAACACAAAAAAACACCAAGGACAGCGGAACAGGCACTCAGACAAGGACCACAAAGAAGGGCAAGATGAACAAGAGAATCAAAACTGTTGTCCTACTGTATGTGGGAGAGGCTGTCCATGGCAGGAGATTATGTGGAATTACAAATAGCAGCTAATAATTAAAAATTGTTAATATTTAAAGTTGTTCATTTGGCATTCATTTCAACACTGTTATGTATTCTTGAGAAGAAAATGTGAGTCCTAAAATTTTACAATGTGCAACAGACACGCCCCTTGTTCCAGCATTTTGAACCCGCGCCTGAAGGTGGATGTGGTGGATAAAAGAGGGACACTTTTGGAGCAGGAAAGAGGGAGTTGAGCAGAGGAGGAGAGAAAGTCTGCGGTTGGCCAAACTTATGGAATGACAGAGGGGATGGAGGGAGGAGGAGGAGGCAGCGAGCGCCGGGGCGCAAAGGCGAATCAGATGGACGGACAGAGAAAAAGGAGGAGTGCGGTGAAGTAAGGAGAGACCACAAGAGGGACAGGATGGGTGGAGGGTTTAGAGTGGACAGGGCACTTCAGCCGGAGCGAGTGCTGACTGAGTGAGTCTGGAAAAGTTTCAACGAGAAGCAGCAACAGATAAATTGAGGAAGCTGCAGAGAGCGATAGTGATGGAAAAGTATGCGTGGAGGAGGTAGACGCCAGGGGAGGAGGTTTCATACCCCACAGCTCCTCTCGGTTTCTCAGGATTTCCCTCACTGGACGCAGCCGCTGCAGCTCTAAGTGCCTTCTCTCTAGGGCCATACTCTTCCATATCTGGACCTGGATTTGGACAAACACTGAAGCGGACTGACGGGCTGTGATGATAAACCTAAATCTAATTATTTATGATTAAATTGAGTCTGTGCTGAAGATTACTGACAGAAAGGTTTTTAAATAGTTAAGTAAATGCATTAACAATTATTTAGGCAGTGCAACCTCAGTCTGCCTGCTTTTCTACCATTTCTGATTTCTGTGTTTTGACTGACAGGTCTGTCTGTTTTAAAACATTATCTCAATCTCATGCTGAATATTGTTATAATGCAAATGCAGCTTAGACTACAAAGTCAGATTACCATCAGCCTGCAGATAAACATTACTTACAGTATGTTTCTATTGGTTTGCATGTCTCATCGCTGCAAATAATGGGGTAATTTGTTTATAATTGCTAATGGTATTTTGCCACTTTGTGGCATGGATGATAAGAGGACTTTGGTATTTAATGGTCTATATTTCAATAAGTCAGCAGTATTCACCCAAATTTTTCCCACCTAATGAGAGCAAAATCAATTAAATGGACACTAAAACCTTTACTTTTCCCAAAAGACATTTTCTTCCGAGAGCAGAATGTGATTCATGAGTGTAAGTTATGACGTGAGGACTGATAAGAGCTGTTTGGATTAACAGGGTGAGTTTGTGTTTCTGTCGGTCTGAGAATCTGAGTGCACACTGGAAGAAAGTCTGGAAAGTGACTTCAAACGTCTCCTTTAACGCACCATAATAAATGGCTCCTGACACAACCCCCGTTTTCCCTCATGGGTCTACAGAGGGAGGTTTTCCATATATGTCGGCTTCCACATATTTTCCACTTCAGCATCAGTGTTGATATTAGAGCAGCCTTCGTCCAGCCTGCTGGCCTGGTTCTCATGCTGTCTCCTGGGCCTGGAAACAAACCCATGCAGTCACCCACCAACCAGACTTGATTCCTGTCACGTCTTGGCCAACCTCTGTTGAAAACACTTGTTGCTGTTGCTGAGCTCGGCCCATTGTTAGCCGACACAGGCTTCGTTTTCGCCTCCTCCCGGGGCCAGGCCTTCTCCTGCAGGCTTGGCCCTGAGTGGGCTCCCCCTGTCCTGGAGTCATGGGGATCCAGGGAATGGAGCTGTTTGCCATCGGCGTGGTCATCATCCTTTTCATGGCAGTTCTCAAGCAGTTTGGCATCTTGGAGCCCATGTCCTCATTTGAAGGTAAGGGCCCACCTGAGGCCCCCTCTACTGGCAGTGCTTATGATGACTCACCACTTCAGTTCACTTTGAACCTATATTCAACTTTTACAATATGTAAACATTCAATAAAAGGTTAATAGTACATTCATATTTTGTTGTTTTAAAATGTTATTATTGTGATTAATAATTCAGAATGAATCTTTTCATGCACCAGCACACGCAGGATGAGTCATAGTTGTTGATAGACAAATTATTAATTAATTTTGTCTGCTTACAACTACACTATTATATGATGTAAACAGTTTGTTAAATGTTTAAATGCTGCTTCTAAAAGCTAGAGAGAGCAAGTGAAAGCAAAGTTACATCATTTAAATTATAGAGTTATATGTCTTTATAGAAAAATTTGGAAAATTATTTTGCGAAAACTGAAAGGTAAAGTGTTTCTTCTACTTTATAAGAAAAATAAATTGCTTTGGATTATCTGATAGACACAAAGTTAGTAAAAATGAGGCTGTTTTTCTTTGAGTGTCATTTATTTATTTTTTACCTTTTAAAGCCAATGCAAGAGAGAATTCTTCCTGTAATAAGATAAATCTGAGAGAGAACTGGCTCCTCCAGAGCTTGTTTCTGTCATTTTTACATTTCTAACTGTAAATCTCATAGTTTTTTTAATGTTTAGCTGGCGGATTACTCTGCTAAGTTTAAATAAATGCTCATAGCATCTCTAACTGACCACAAAGAATAAGTCTTAATCTCTTCTAAACTGTCCTGTACAATATCCTCTACTTTTAATTGAAACAGTATTGTTAGAGATTGAACTACCCATCAGTTTATTAAAAGCCATAAACATGTTGTTGAAATGACAGGTCATACTTTTTTATTAAGTTAATCATTCACATTAAATCAGGAGGCTTTCTGCAGTGATGTTGCATTCACACATTTCGTTGTTATTATGATTCCTATGCACTAGTATTTTAATACTGTCATACTGATAATTTATCAAAGGATCAGCAGGCTTCAGCCGCTGAGACCAAGTCATTATTTTTCCACATTGCCTTCTACACTTAACCAACTTTGTTTCATTCTACTGTGTTGATCATACATCACAGTGCTTCACACTAAAGAGAAGAAAGCGAGCCATAAAATACAGACACAATACCAGAGTAATATAAAAAGATTTAATGCTTCAATAGTTGTAAAAACATCTGGCCAAAGGGACAGCATTTAAAAATTAACCTTTCATATTATAATAAATAAAAGACAATAAATAAAGACGTTCCAAGTATTTTATGAAGCCAACCACGTTGTTGTTGCTTTTAATGTTTTCTCTCCTTGTTCTGTCAATTGTGACAAAGTGTTGAATATGTTACCATTTTCCTGTTTAAAATCCGTCACTGAGGAGACAGTACATACATACAAATCAAGTAACTGAAACATTGTGTTGACATTGCTTCATAATAAAGTCATTAATGTTACTCAAATAGGCAGTAAGGTAAGCACCTGTCCATTACAAATATATGTAAATTTACATTCATATAGTGATGTGACTTGAAATATATACAAATAAACAATGTGAGTAACACAGAGAGAGAATGTAAATCAAAGAGAAACGAAGACACACACATGTGACGCTGTGTCACAGCCAAAACTATCTGGTTTAATAAATTTTGTTTGCTGATTATTTTTTAACTAATTTTTCCAGCCTCGTGTAAGCCTCCTATGATCCTCATTATAACTTAACACACTCTTTAGCTCTGCCTTTCCATTGCTCCCCTCCCACAGCTTCCTACAATGTAATAATGTTTTTAAAAATTACATTAAATAAAACCAAACATCATGCAGTACTATTGCTCTGCTAGCATGTGTTTTTTTTTTTATGCATTCTTTATAGGTTGTATAGTCTGGACTATCAGCAAATCTATGTTTGGCATCGTAGTGGGAAAAGGTTAATGGGTTAATGTTTTGTTTTGCCTACTAAGATATGTACCATAAAACCATGGCGGGCCAATAGACTGTGTTCATTTGGGACAGTAAAAGAGACATCAGACGCAGCTCTTTGAACCGTGCTGTTCTCTTTGATTAGAGTTTTGGGCTGAAGGCCAGCCAGTCAGAGTGCCCTGCAGTCAGAGTGCCAAGACAATTACAGCAGGAAGGCTCCAGTCGGCACATTAGTGCTTCTCACATGGCTCGGTATCATAAGTAATAAATTCAACAAAAACACCAGTAATGTCCTTTCATAATTTATAACTCCTCTCAATCCCTCCAATCTTAAATTCCCCCCTTCCTCCTCCTGTGGCAGGGCCTACACCCCGGTTTAGCATTACTTCACATCAATTATACATGCAGTATCGAACAGGCTTTCTCTGAGGCCGCCTAAATATGGAGTCTGGAGTACTCCTCCAGGACCCTGAAGGACACTGGCCATCCCTCAGTAGCCTCCCAAATCCTCATCATGTATCTTTAGTCGTGTTTCCTTCCACTTCATTACTCCATCACCTCCCAGTGAGACTAATTTACCAATTGTAGCATCGTTATTTCATTTGACTCAGCAACTTCTCATCAGCTTTTTAACTGTATGGCAGCACATATGTTCAGTGTCCCTCCCAATGTCCCCCTGTCCTCATGTAAGCAACTGGGTGAAAACATTCACAAATCTCGTGGTTGATCAGCCTCAGTTATGAAAAGACTCCAGACGCTGCTCTGTTATGAGAATCAGCTTTGTGGAGCTGTCACTGTGGTGCTGATTCACTCCTGCAGTCATTCAGCAGCCAGCCATTTATTTTCTGCTGAATGATGAACCAAATGATTCACCTGTCGCTTTAGGCCATAGCTTCACTGAGGACAGTGAGGACACGTCCTCAGAAATATTTCTGGGAATCTGAGAAGTTACTTGTCATGAATAAAGGATTTGGTTGATAAATAATAGTGAAAAATCCTCACCCGTGAAAATGTATTCTTTCCCTTCAAATAGCTTTTTCTGTCTGATCAACAGTTTCTTGATATAAGATTTCATCCCTCCATCATTTTATCCTGTCGATATTTGTGTTGAGCTTTATCATAGCTATTGAATGAATTATGGCATGAAAAATGTTTTTTGAGATCACAGTGAACTTGACCTTTGACCTCTAAATCTAACCAGAAGTTTCTTGAATTCGGGAGTTCAGATGCATTCAAAAGAACTGACTGGACAAGCTGAAAACATAATGCCTCTGGCCACAGCTGTCACCAGCACAGGGGCTTGGTTTACATTTTGCCCCTTTATGTGAGCCTTTTTACATCGCTCAGTTTTTGATTAGACTCTTTTTGAGATCTTGGCTATGACCTGTTAGCATCGTTATATCCCCTTTGAAACTAAAGTAATGATGTAATGTTGCCTTTAAATGCCACCTTTTTGGTGGGGACATCCTACTGGTCTAAGATGATAACCATGTAACTATTTCCATGTCCTGTTTGTCTCTTTTTGTAGCAGGCTGATGTAAAAAGTATTAACACATACAAAAAGACATTGAATATTGTGGGCTTATAGAGATACTTTATACTCACTCACTCAAACTGTAAATACCTGTTTAAGCAGATTTATTTTTATGTTTAATAAAACATCTTTGGTTCTGTGTGAACCCAGATTCTCTACATTTAGCATCAAACATTAGATGACTTTTATCAATCAGCAGTCCAGTCAAGTCTGGCAGCTTAATTGTTGCGTTATTTATATCATCAGCACTCAAGAAAAGACCCTTTGATGCTGAAAATGCACTTTGACACACAGTTTGTGTGTTGATGTGTGTGAACTCCCTGTGTTTGCCCACATGTGTGTTAAAGATCCCATTTAATGATCTGATCTAAAACAAACCCGCTGGCCTTTTGATTGTTGTTTCAGTCTGATCCTCTCTGCTCTGATGTCGATTTTGGGTTCAGTCCAACTTGATCCTATTTTGGGAGGACATCTGATGCCAGAGGTAGCCTTGTATTTAGAGATGTATTCTGAGGTTCTCCGATACTAACATCTGGTATTTTTACCCCACATTTGACTCTCGTGCAGGATATTTTAGTGGGAGTAACATCAATATACTGTAAAGAGATGAGGAGCGGATGTTTCACTAGTTTATTTGTGACTTATTGGCTCATTTCATTGTTTGTCAGAGACATCATTCAGTAACACGTTGTATGTAACTACATTTACTCAAGTATTTCACTTGACTAAAATTTAGGTGAACTTGAGTATTCCATATTTTTTCTACTTTTCTGCAATACCCTAACCATGAATCTTCAGTTTGACAGCTGTAGTTATTTGTTACAGGTTTAGAGTCAACAAATGAAATCTAATGTATGATTATAGGTTAGCCCAGAAGTATCTAACAGCATTAAAAATACCTCACATTTAACATTGAAGTGATGAAATCAATAATGCATCTCTAATTATGATCCTTTTGGGTGCTGGACATGAAATACAGAATGACATTCAGTCCAAGCCGGAAAACCTGTAGTCATATGGAAATATGGAGGTGGATGAGAAAAACAGCAGCAAAAGCTGAACTATCTCGAAGTGACTGAGAATGAGGAGCCACTTATATTAGACTGCCCCTGAAACTGTATGTTTTGTTATATAACTGAAAGTATATATTTTTTTAAATAAAGTTTAAAAAATAAATAAATGAATACAGCAACCAGCCTAACAGGGCAATAAGTGGTTAACTCACACTTCTCATCTATCTGTCATTAATCATGAACTGATTTATATTTTTCCCATACTGAAGAAGAGAATAATTCTGTTTCCCAAAGGACACCATATACACAGAACAAAAAAAAAATAGGCTTGATCTGTTGAGGTTTTTTTTTTTTTTTTAGAATATATATAATCACTGCAAAACAATGTATATTTCCATAGAAAAAAATAGGAATAGGTTGCTTGTTTAAACGTGTGCGGCTGTCTCTGTTCCTGTTGTTCCATTGTTGTCCACTAGAGGGAGCATTTATTACATGATTGCGAGTGTTTGACACAGTATTAATCTGTGTTAGGGACCCCAGGAGAGACAAGGGAACAATTAGAAACTGGATCACAGAGCTGACTGGGAAATTGAGATTCAGGACACCTGTTATCTCACCACTGTCTCTGCTTCCTTAAAGGCAAATTGTTGTGTGTGTGTATTTGTGTGTGCCACATTTAGAAAGAAAATAAATCAGATCTTTGTGAGTTTGGTCCATTTAAAGCTTTATAGATTTATTAATCACCTTGCCGTCTTTTATTTCATTTTTTTTTGCCGAAAGTGGTAGAAATGCAGCTGGCTCCTCAGGGGTTCACAGGTTAATTAGCAGAAAATCAGATGTGAGATGGAGGGAGGGAAGAGAGGAGGAAGCTCCAGGGCATCAGTCATTCAGTCAGTGGAGGTTGTTGGATGTTGTCTTTTATTGGAGTTTTCTCGCCAACTAGAGGAATAATATTCATTGGAGGGATATCTAAACAACTGCTTGCTTTTGCCAAAACAAACAACATGTGTGGTGCCAGTGTATCTGAGCTTCCTCTTCGTCTGATTGGATTTCCCATGGATTAATGCTGTAGTCCAGATTTTTGAGGGGGGATTTTTTTTTTTTTTTTTTTATCTCTCGCTCTCTTTAGAGGAATTTTACACCAATAATCTGACTCACGTGACTTTAAGAAAGGAGTTGGAGCATCAGACCCTGCGTTAAGTTTAAGTGTGGAGAACAACCTAAAAGATCCATTAGAGCAGGAGGGAGCACGGAGGGGAGAAGAAAACAGCTTTCAATTTGAAAAAAAAAAAAAAAAAAAAAAAAGCAAAAGGGCTAAATAAAGCAACAGAAACTGCAGGCATAATTGTGACAGAAAGAAAGCGTGATGAGTGAGTGACACTGTTTAAGAGACAGGAAGGGAAAGAGAAGAAGAGCAGATGGACTGGAGGAAAAGGTGGATAAGTTTGATCATGTAAAAGAGGAAAGAAAAGAGAGAGATCCTGGAGGGTAAAATAGAAGAAGAGAGGAAGATGAGTGTGAGGTGGGAGACTGAGGGACTGCAGACCGTCGGCATCGTCTGTCTGGTGATCATGTTCCTCAAACTGATGCACCTGCTGGGCCTGATTGACATCACTGAGACCGGTGAGACAACCTGGGAGAGGAGAAGAGACATAAACCCAGGAAGCTGGAGTTAACAATAGCTTTACTTTCATCTACTTAGACATATTTCCTTAATGTTTTTTTCTGGAAAATGTTTAGTCATGACAGCAGAAGTAATAGTTAATAATAAAGACCTTTTTCTGTTTGTATCGGATAATTTTAAAGGCTGGTATGAAAACTGAAGTATAAGGCTGATTCTATCAGATATTTAATCATAATTAATGGCAATCTATTATTCCATGCAAATACAGTTTATTGGTTCCCTTCCTCTCACTTCTTCTCTTTCCTTGTCTGTAGATCCCAGCCCAAAAACATAAATCTTTCAAAAAGTGTCACAAATGTATACTCAAAGTTTCTTAAAAACGTTTTTTTTTTTTTTAAATACAGCCTGTTCTCAATGACAGTTTGTGAGCTTATTGCTGCACATATTGACGTTTATTGTTGGGGGGCACCTCCTAGTGGCTATAATAATTATGGCAGTTGCAAACGAGGAAGTCAGGTGATGCAGAATAAAGGGCGAGAAATTAGTTGGATTGAACAGTGAGGTTTGACCCTGGAGATGGCTGTCTCTGGTGAAACCACAATTCATCATTGTTCATTTAAGTGAACTTTAATAACTGCATTTTAACTTCCATTCATATCTAAGTCATGTTCAACTTAATTTAGTCGTCATGTAGGTCTGTACAGAAATAAGATAGATGTTCAACCCAAACCCAGATATTCTTGGCTTGGTTATTTTTGAGCCTTTAACTTTACAAAGTAGTTCCATTACACAAAATCAGCCATATACTCAACAGAGAGACTGCTCAACTAGTTCACAATGTTACATTTCAACAATGTACCACTCAGTTCACTGCTTTAAAAAGATATATGTTTAGTGTGCCTTGGCTTTTGCTAAGATTATTAAACTGGACTGCTGTTTTCAGGATTAAGAGCATGTCTAATTCATCCATTAATACACAAGACAGCTTGGTATCATTTATTTAAAAGAAAACTGCATGTATAACCGAATTTTGATTTGACACTTTTTTAAATATACATTAATCATGTGGTGAAGGAGGTCAGAGGTCGTCTCATGCTGTGTCCCTTTTTCTGAGCTCTTCTGTGTTATTGTTTTAAATCAATATTGAAGAAACATTCCAATATTACACAAGACTTTCAGCTCCCACTGCTGTGCTTTTGGTTTATGTTTCTAAGAAATATTATATCTAACTGCTGTGCTGGATGTTTTGTCAGAATATAACTTGAGTCTTTTCCCCCGGACCGCTCAGTGTGTAAACCTCTCAGTGTCCGATCTGATCTGTTTTCTTTGTTTCGTTTTTTTCTTCCTCTTACTATCGCTCTATCACTTTACTCTCTTTCACTCCATCTTGGTGTCGACACCCCTCCTCCTCCTCTGTTCTCTCTGTCTAAAGATGGTGAGTATCATAACAATAGATACCCAACTTACCTTAAGAAAACTTCCCTACCTCCCTTTTTTTGGAATGTTTTTCTTTTCCCAGTCGTGCAGTGCTTTCTCTTAGTGTGTGTGAACTTGTAACCAATAATGTGACTTGCTCTGCGAGTAAAACTTTGATTGAATTTTCTCAAATTCAGATTTTCTGCAGTGGCTTTTTTAGGCAAACAGGTCAGAATGTTTGGTAACATTTCCGCCACAAAGAAAGTACCTTCTCTTCTTTTTTTACTCCCTAGTTTGCCTGCATTTTGCATTTTCTACAGTTTTTTGCTCAATCTTTCTCTTATCAAACTCGCACGTTTTTTTTCCCAGCTGCTCTTTAACAAATGCCTCCCTGTTGAATGTGTGACCCCACCCCTTCCTTTGACCTGCATCCACACACTCAATGTCTGTTCAAATCCTCCCCCTTTTCTCTTCATCTTTCCCCTTCTGCATCTCTTCCTGTCCGTCTGTCCATCCCCTTTTCTGTCTGTCTCTTGCTCCCACAGACAGCAGCGACAGTGACTTGGAGCTGTCGACAGTGCGTCACCAGCCGGAGGGTCTGGACCAGCTGCAGGCTCAGACCAAGTTCACCAGGAAGGAGCTGCAGTCTCTCTATCGGGGCTTCAAGAATGTACGTCTGGCTGCCGGCAGCACAGACTGCCTCATTGCTTTACCACAAATTATTATTCTTTATATAGACTTGAATTATTCTCTATAGCTCCTTTTTTCTTCCTCTTTTGAGCAGGAGTGTCCCAGTGGGCTGGTTGATGAGGAGACGTTCAAGACCATCTATTCTCAGTTCTTTCCCCAAGGAGGTTAGACGTTAAAACAATCTCTCCTTTCTTGTCCTTTCTCGTTACGAATTGTGTGAAATTGATGCGGAGGTTGGCAGTCTCAGAAATCAGGGAGGGACTTTTTTTTTTCTTGGTCTGAATTAACAAAGCAGGGTCTTTTTTTCCATGACCCAGATGTATAAATTATTTCATAATTTTCTTTTGAGATTCACCCTAACATGATTCTGTTGAAACATGAAAAATATGTGAGATCAGGAATGTCATGGAAGAAAAACTGATCCTTTATTTAAAGATATTCCATGCTTTTTTTTGTAGCAAACAAAACAAACTGGAATGCCATAGAGTATTCTCAAATTCCCAGTTTGGCAAAATCTGCACCAGTCTGCAATAGTTGGGGAAGGTCAGCATGGGTAGTTGGCACAAAAGTCTGTTGGTGTGTGAGGAGTGAGGACGCGAGTCTCCAAGCGTGTGATGGGAAGAGACCCAATCTGATCTCAGTCCCAGTCAGCCAAAGAAGTTTGAATTTTATGAGCCAAATCTTGATGCAATCGGGTAATGTGAACCGATCACTGATCCAACTGCAAACATGTGTTTCCAATAAAAAAGAGAGTGGAACACAGGGAGAGTTTTCATAAGTTTGCATTTGGTTTGCTTTACTACAAAAAAATGTAGTCTGTGTTACTTAATGAGGTGCAGTTGTTAGGGTGAGATGTTGCAGTCGTCATGTAGTCTGTACTCTCTCTCTTTTTCTTTTCAAAATCTGTTAAACCAGTAAAAGTTGTGCAGTGTTTCCCCAGCTTCAGAGAATGCAGACCTCCACCAAGGCCATGCCCATGCTACACCCTCTGACTAGAATACATAAAAGGAAGGCCAGGTTTTTCTCTCTAATCATACGGACAAACAGGTGAAAGAAACACAAATTGAACGTTCTTGGTGGATGTAATAAAGTAAACCATCAATCTCTCAACTTATTTAACTCTTTAATGTGAACCTGTATAAATATAAAAATATATAGTCCCTGAGTATGAAGCATGTTGCTGCACTCAAGTAAGGAAAAATACAAGCAGGAAAATTATTCTAGCGCGAAATATATGATAAGGCGGAGGTTGCCAATGCATCATAACTTAAAGGCTGCTCCTACATTAACCACATAGTTATCCCTCATCACTGGGTCATGAAGGGCTTGATTTTCAAAAAGCTAGTTAGAAAGTATATTATTGCTTACTAAATCTTTGACTCTGACTCTTTTTATCCACAGATGCAACCACCTACGCTCACTTCCTGTTCAATGCATTTGACATCGACAGGAATGGTTCAATCCGCTTTGAGGACTTTGTCATCGGCCTTTCCGTGTTGCTCCGAGGTTCAGTCACTGAGAAGCTCAACTGGGCCTTCAACCTCTACGATATCAATAAGGACGGCTACATCACCAAAGAGGTATGTGACCTATAAGACATTTAGACAAAACCTGCAAATTAGGCCTCTTACCATAACATGTGGGTAACATTTGATTTTTGCACTGCAATTTTAGGTGAAACCAATGTTTTTAGTGCCTTTCTCACCATGCTGAATTGTGTATTAGAGATCCTGTGTGTAATCTTAAAGCTTAAACAAATATGCCTCTCTCACTTTGCCTGTGTTCTTCTCCTTAGGAGATGCTGGCCATTATGAAGTCAATCTACGACATGATGGGGAGGTACACCTACCCCTGTGTGAGAGATGAGGCGCCCTCTGAGCATGTGGACAAGTTCTTCCAGGTTCTGAACGAACACGAATAAAAACACACAAGTACACGACACAAGTCGTGTAATGTAACTAAGTTCACATACTCAGTATCTCAGCATTACGTTCAGGTACCTTTACTTGCAACACTTTTTCCCTCTAAATTTTGGAGGCAAATATGTTACTTTTAACTCCACTACATTGATTTGAAGTTACTTTAAATCAGCTAATAAATTGTGATGTATTTATATCGATGAAGCCATCAGGTATAAAGTCATTTAAACTCACCCAACCTTAACAGCTACAAAATTAAACTCATGTTCTCTACCAATTTTTATCATTCAATAATGTGTTAGTCCTTATATTTTTTTTCTACTTTTAGTTATATTTGAAAATAATGATTTTCTACTTTTACTTCAGTAACATATTGACCGCTGATGATTTTTACATGTGTTTCCACACTGTTGTACGCTACTTATACTCATGAATATTTCTTCCACCTCAGCAAATACACTGTGCAACAAGAACATAACAAAGCACACTAAAACATTTTAATATGTCTTCTCACTCAGTGTCTTTTGTTTTTTTTTCAACAGAAAATGGATAAAAACCGAGATGGTGTCGTGACCATTGAGGAGTTCATTGAGACCTGTCAGAAGGTGACTTTTCAGACACAGACTGACATGCAGACATTAAAAGCAAATCATAGTTACTCATCATCACAAATACTGTACAACAGGTCATGGTTTAGGGAGAGAAAACATAATGTCACTGATTAAACAGGTGCTGACTAAGATTATCCACATTAACACATACAGTAAAGCTTCAGTCAAGTGTTAAGAAAAATATCTGACTTTTCCTGACTGGATCCTGAGTCATGTCATACCTCATCTTAAACATTATCCTGTCATCTACTCCTCTATGGAGTTTAACACTAGATAAAAGATCATTTCCTTTTCTCAACATACAGGGTCATATTATTGTCAGAGTTATAAGGGTCTGATACTTCTGTCTGCAAACCAGACAAATCTGCAGAGTTTATATTTTATTTGCTCTTGCAGATGTGCCTGGTCACTCTCCCATTCAGACAGATATCTACCCCACCATGCTCTGGACACATCTATTTATCTTATGTGGGCTGGATGTGATACAGTGACCTGTTTTTTAATATCATTAACCTATTATAGTTATATTAATTATGTATATTTATTAGTTATTTGCTTTTTTTTAAGGTCAGATAGGCCTGTGAACTTTCCCTCCATGCATGAAGCTACAGTACACCTCTGCTGTTATCCCTGAAATCAGGATCAGAAAAACATGTTTTTACAGCACCAATGTTGTAAAATGTTTATTAAGGGAGGGTAAAAGTCTTGGCCCATGTCTGAAAAGAAAATATTTTCAGCGAGGAAAATAAACTGTTGACCCCTTAACTTGGAATTATAATGTACAAGCTGTTACAAGACATGATGGACACTTTTTTCCTGATTTCATGATCAGTTGAAGACTCAGATTAAACTGTGTGGGCTCACTCATGTGCATTTTAGATGATGTGTCTGTGTGTTTAATTGATCCACAACTCAAACATTGGGCAATATGTCTGATGTAACTCTCAGCTGTTCAAACATATGTCAATTTAAAAAAAGGAATGATTGAAATTAGCTTCTTTGTAAGTAAAAGACAAATATAGGTTGTTCTTTTAAAAAACAACTACAGAATGTTCCAGTTATACAAAATTGCCTGACACCAGTAAATGATTAACAGGACATAATAGAACATATGCTACATTTATGATCACGGATATCGAATGAATCACTTTTACTTATTAACTTGCTTACTTTTATTACCAGTGACAAATGTGTTTTTCTTTTTGTTTTTCCAGGACGAGAACATCATGAACTCCATGCAGCTGTTTGAGAATGTGATATAAGGACTCACCCTTGTACAATTCACAGACAAATAAAGCACGGACACACCTTAAACTCAGCCTGGCACATAATGTAGGTACTGTAAAGATACAGGGCAATAGATGTTTTGTTTTGTTTTTTTTCTATTTCCTGCCATGCTCCCACAGCTGTATCTTAAACTGCTTCTGGATTGATAAAGGACAGCTATAGACAGAAGAAGAGCTTCCTGGTTAAAATAAGAAAAATCTGTCTGGTGTGATTTTTGTGTCCTAAATGAAGAAACAGAAGAGCTCCTTGTGTTGTTATCAGTCAACAAGAATCAACAAAGAATGGAGAAGCTTACAATAATCCAGTGACCTGAGCACCCAAGGGTATTAGCTTTAACACAATACACCTCGTCTGTCACGCACACACACGTACACACATCTGCTGTTTCCTCAACAGTTTTTAGAGCACCGATGAACTAAGAGAATAAAAATTGAAAAAAAAAAGTGAAATGAACTAAAGCATGTTTGTTATCAAATATGTGATGTGGAATTAGCTTGCACTACAACTTTATGACTATGTATTATATGCGCCTGAGGTAAAGGCACTGTAGATACCTGCACCTGATACACCTCTGGTGTGTATGTATATATGTATAGTTAATAGTTATATATCCTACCTTGTATTTGTCACATCTGTGCTGCACTGGGTGACAGAATAGGGCCAGAACTGAATATTTGTTTTAGAAATCTCTGTTTAACATCATGTTTAGTAGCAGTTCTTCACAAATGTTTCTCTTATTTTTTGTATTTTGGTTATGTTGAGCTAATCAGATTGGAAAAATGAGTCTGTACACTACTGTGATGAAACAAATGGACTGTTAAAAGTGTGTTCTTACGCTGAATTAATGCTTTCTCCTGGTTCTTCAGTATCTGCGAGCATGCTGACTCTAAGTGCCACAGTATTATGTACAGTACAGTAGGACCTTTGTGATGTCAGTTAATTAAAGATGCTGTCGACAGCTGCGACTTCTCCCTTTTAATGCGTCCTTTCACTACATTTCTCTCCTGCATACAGATGACCGAGCTGCAAACATTGTGCGTGAACAAACAAGAAATAAACTGACCAATGGCCCTGACAGTCCCAGGCCAAAAAATGAGTTTTTGTTCATAAGCCTCTCAGTCTGTTACTAGCTTCAGATATGAAAGTGTCTCACAATTTCTTTTTCAGGATAATTAAGGTTATTTGAAACTTCTGATTTCTGTAATGGGACTAATTGCACTGAATATGTATGTATGGATTATAGATACATACGATTAGCTTGGTACAAAAATGATTTTTAATTTCAATTATAGAAGTGTGAGATATGAGAGCTGTACCTGAGCAGTATAATCCATGAAGATTTTATTGAATCAGAGTATCTAACAGCCTCATAACCAATAAATAAAATTTCAAAGGTAAAGTAGTAAAAAGTAAAAAAAACATGTCACTACTCTTTCTTACTTCATAGGGTCAAGGTTGAAAGCATCAACTCAACTGTGAGCCATTTAAAGACTTAATTTCCCATCAGGAAGTATGTGACATAACAAGGTCTGATGCTCACATTTCAAATGGATCGCCATGATAACAGACAAGGAGCATTAGTGGATTTTTAGACATTGCTCACAGTGTGTATGAATATAGTGTGTGCGGAGTGAGTGATGTAGCACACTACACTGATTGGCTTCACACTGACTTCTTATCTCTCTCATCCCATTCATAAAGGTGTAGCTCTGCTAATGACATCAGCTTCTGCTGCTGCTGTTCATTATGTGTTATGGGTCTGTATTTTTTTATTTACTGAGATTGAAAGTTCAAGTCTGTCTTGGGTTTTCTTGTGGACT
Organism: Hypoplectrus providencianus; assembly: GCA_028566105.1. Classification (NCBI taxonomy): domain Eukaryota; kingdom Metazoa; phylum Chordata; class Actinopteri; order Perciformes; family Serranidae; genus Hypoplectrus; species Hypoplectrus providencianus. The sequence continues at coordinate 20,014,697 of JAOWBC010001486.1, forward strand.
TTCCAAGACACAGTAGCTTATGTTACAAATGTTCAGTGTGTTTACATGCACTTACAAAGGTAACCAAGTTACTCAGAGAATCATGTTATTCCAGTAATCGGAGAACACATTGACACAGACTTTAGTTATCTAGTTTTTGTATATAAGGAAATGTTTATCACTACCAGACCCAAAGATTTTCAGTTAAATTTGATACAGAGAAAATAAATATCCAGATTTGAGTGGCTGAAAAGAGCATTTCTTCCACTTTTGCATGAAAAAATATTTTTAACACTTTTTTTTTTTAAAGTTTTTATCTTAGTTTGAGCCCTTCTTTTCACAACAGTTAGATCCCCCAATTCTATTTTTGCAAGCTTTGTTATTTTGGTTTATATTGTGAATAGATGCTGCTTATTCTTTGTTAACAGACTTTGTTCAGGTAAATCACCACAAACTAATAACTACGTAATACATGATATGTACACAGTGACACCCATGCTTAAACATGTAATTATGAGCTTACAGCTCCTTTGTTGCACTGGGTCCCCTTCCAGGTTGATATGGCCATGATCAGGTGGCCAGAAACTGAATAATACCTAATGTTGCCCATGTGTGCTGGATAGTCACCAGGCTATTGTTTGATAACACACCATGCCAACAACTCCTGCAGGGCTTTTCACCTGAGGACTTGTTTGTGTCCCTGAAGTGGCCAAAATATAGCATATTAATTAGCTTCATAATAAAGCAGTGCTTCAATATGTTCCGGTAACACTCTGCATAAGGTGATATTCTAAATTCGTTTGCTACTTGCTGATTTAGCCCTGTTATTCAACCCTGTGCCGACTGGGTTACGTCAGGTTAGAGTAACTGTCTAAACTATGTGGGGCAGTGAAGACAGTGCAAATTTACCACCATCAGATGGCAGTGTGGTGGAATACATCAATCTTAACACACCGCAGTGGATGTCGAGCAGAAAGATTCCGTTTTTGAAAAATTATAATTTGGTGAATGTGGAAGTTGAATAACTGTTTAGCGATAGAAAATGGCTTATGCAAGAAAGGTTATTATTACAAAACCTGTCACTGAGCATCCTCACTGGATTTGGGAGGGAGGGGTGCGTCACTGCTGAGCCGTCTCTGATTGGCTGAGCCGTGGGTTCCAAGGCGGTGCGAAAGGAAGGCAATTGACGTCACAGGGGAGGACGTGGGCATGCGTGAGGACGAACGTCAACCCCGTGGTTTTATGAAAGGCGAAATCCCTCCATGAGCAGAGCAGCTGTTTAAAAACCCTGTTTGTGGAAAAGAGGGAGGTCTATTAGGAACAACCGGACTTGAAGACGTTTTCATCTCTTCACTTCAGTCCCTTCGGCCCTGCGCTCTCCTTCCGGCTACAAGTGTAGGTTATCCGTATCCCCCCCCCTCGTGCGCACACACCGCTTCAACAACACAAACCACGGGGACGAGCCAACGGACGTAACGTTAGCCGAGAAGGGAAGTGGGCTTCGTCTCCTCTTTCATCAGGCAGGTGAGAACAAAACGTGCCATTTTTAATCCCTTGAGATACTGTGTGAACACATGTGGATGTTAGCTAATGGGACGCTTACAAACTCCTGCTTTTATGCTCTCTCCTGCTCGAGCCAGCACTTGATAAAGAGTAACAGTTAGAGATGTAACGTAAATGTGAACTGAGGCTAGACGGCTGTTAGCCGGTGTGATCCGTGTCTGATGATGCTGAAGTGTGACCGTGAAACACAAGGCCCACTTAGTCAGTCCTTGCCTTTCCGATCTTAAAGACGTCAAAACAAGCAAAATTATGACTTATCCCTACAGTGTAGAGGCCAAATTCCTCAAGGTTTTTTAGATATCACACTTCTATTGTGACACTGATACACAAAACACGATAGGAAAAACTGCTTTGTATTACTTGCATAATGTCCTATATTATTTGATAAATTAGACCTAATAAAGTAGATGTGAAAGTACAGGAATCAGGCAGCAGTAACTGGGACACGAGCTTATTTGGCCATAAGGATTTATTGGCTCTTGATGATGGGGTTGTCCTGGAAACGTGGCTAGGCAGGTGTGTGTGTGTGTGTGTGTGTGTGTGTGTGTGTGTGTGTGTGTGTGTGTGAGTGTGTGTGTGTGTGTGCGAGCGCGATTCTGTATTACACAAACACAATATCA
>JAOWBC010001486.1:20047888-20060299 GCA_028566105.1 Hypoplectrus providencianus
TGCTGTCATCAGACTGATGTGTTGGCATGAAAGTATTCACCACCACTGTACCTTGTGTTTTACAAATGGTAAACTTTTCCCCTGTCTATTTGTCTTTTGCAGGCATAGTTGAGATTGACCAAGTGTTGAACGTGCTCCTTACCACCGCCATGTTTGTCGGAGGCTCTGTTGCCTTCATTCTGGACAATACTATCCCTGGTAAGGGGTTTTATCTACTCTTTTTCATGTTTCAAGTTGATGACTAAAAGATAATCCAACCTAAAATATGAATTTACTTCAAACTACCTTTACATCACAAAGATCATCCAGCCACAGACTTTATTGCACAAACATTTTCAAGGAAACTAAACATGGTTGTGACTGGTAAGCAGATACAGGTATAAAAAACAGAATATGCTGGTTACTTATCTGATTTAGCCAGAGAGCATCACAATACTATGATTAATTTGTCTTCCTTTTTTCCTCAGGTACGCCTGAAGAACGAGGTATCAGGAAGCTGAAACGTGGCACTGGTCTCAGTGCAGCGGAACTGGAAGGAATGAGATCGTACGATCTGCCATTTGGAATGGACTTTATCCGCAAACATCGCATCTTCAAGTATCTGCCTATTAGCCCTACCTTCCAAGGCTACCAGTGGGGGAGGATACAGGAAGCATGCAGAAACAGAATGGGACATGGGGATACGGTGAAGGGGGGAGGGATGGGAGGGGAGGGAGGCATAACATCAGGGGAGAGTCGAGTATAGCCAAAGGCTGGTGCTGCAAAATCTTTTTAATGTGGCTGAAATTTGGGGAGCAAGGGATGGTACACTAAGATAAAGGATGTGAGAGTGGAGGACAGAAGCGGCACAGGATTCAGGATTGATTGGAAGAAAATGTGATGCACCCACCCCTCTGTCAGTATGTGTTTTCTTTAGCTTGTCAGTCTTTTCCCACTTCCAACTGTGCTATTTTAAGCATGCTATAGCAAGTCAAAGCATGCAATAAAACATGTCACCATTCAAAGGTGAGTTGGTGTGTGTGCGTGGATACACAGCAAAGGGTATGTGCATTAATTTATTTGCACTTTAATGCAGAATGAGACAGATAGAAGTTAAACAATCAGTGTGATGTTTTATGATAACTGCCTGATTTTCTAAAACATATTCTACTAAAAGCACAGGAGATTTGATTATGTCAATTGAGGATTATGCAAAATTTCTCTTAGCCATCATTTGCCTCGACTTGTTATGCAACCACGTTAGAGAGAGATGCACACATGCTCACACACCAACAGCCTGACCAAAACTACCTTACAATGCACGTCGGATGACGCAGATTGATGGAAGTGGTTTGTCAGGTGCCCTTAGCCATGCAAAGTGATTGTGTAATTTTATTTTTGCACTATCTGCCTCCTGAGTCGTGAAGCAGAATCTCTGTCTGCAGCTCGTGCCCCAATTTCTTCAGTAGAACTCCACAGAGAGCAGCACATCACACCCACTCACCTCACATGCCCCTTTTTATTTGTTGTAGAGCGCTAAAACTCACAAGATCTCCAGTGTAACAAACCAGTTTACATTGCTTTAAAATGTCAGTATTATGCATCAGTTACTACCAGAACTTAGGACATCATGACTCATTTGGCTGCCAAATGAGACTAAACTTGTTTTACTTCATTATGCAACTAAATGAATTGTATTATTATTATCTGATAACCTTCTTATGTCTCCTCTAATATGAGAAGACATTCAAAGCAAAACAATAATGCCTCTACTGCTGTGTTGACAGCATTCACATTAATGGCACACTATAACAGACATGCGACCTTGCCAGAGAGATAACTGTACATAAATAGTTAAAAAGGACTGCAGACATGTGCTTTGCTTTTAGCAGTAATACTTGTTACTTTTACCTTTAAATGATACACACCTGCCGCCATCCAAACCCACCTGGTTTTTCACTCTGTCTGTTCATTATACTCTTATGTCAACTTACAGATGATGCAAATTTCATCAACAGTTTTCAGTCATGTAAAGGAGCAGTGTGCAGTTTGGTGGCATCTAGTGATGAGGTTGCAGACTGCAGCAAACAGAATACCCTGTGTTCTCCAAGCATGTAGCGGAAGCTATAGTGGCATTGAGGAAAAAATGCAAAAGGCTCTCTTAAGAGCTAGTGTTTGATTTGTTCATTATGGACTTCCTTGCAAACATGGACTTCAGTGAAGAGGAGCCACTCTCTATGTAGCTATGAAGTGCTCATTCCAATGTAAATAACATGGTATGAATACATTATTGTATTTCTGTCCTTAGATGCCCCTAAACCCTTCACCCTGCTCCTTTAAAGATGATAAACTCCTTCAACTTCACATTCCTCCTCCTCCTCCCATCCTCAGTCACCTGTACTCCTCCCACTCTTGTCCCCCTTTAATTTGTTAACTGCTGATGTTTGTTACTGGGCATGTCTGTAGTAGTTCAGGCTGTGGCTGCACATTTAGTTGAGTACCTGGAAAGTTCAGAGCATCAGCAGCCTGTAGCTTATTAACACCAGGACTGACCCTGAAGAGCGAGACTCTAATTTGACCACACTGTGTGCCTCTGGTGTTTTTAATTGGATAAGCAATTTAAAAAAAAACACTATAGACGAGATTGCAACATTATAATCTGGGTAAATAAAAATTTGCACAATTAGAAAAAAAATAATTTCTAAATATTTTGCCCAGGTGAGATTTTTACTAAGCCAAAATGCTAAATGTTGTTTATTTTTTAATTTATTAATCTGTTACCACATACCAAAACTTACCGCAAAGCATTAGACTTTGTTACCAATAAGAAACTTAAAAAAAAATAGTTCTCATCCCAAATTTCCTTGCTTTTTATCTCTCTCTGTAAAAGATATTTATTTATTTATGAGCAGAAAGTTGATGTTTAATAATAACTTAAAGCAGGTCTATGTGTGTCTTGCACCATGTTGAAAGTATATTTATTAGTTTACTTGTTCCCGCTGTGTAAAGATCGGTGTGATGATGTTGGACCGCCCTCAGTCTCCGCTACAGTTGGTGCTTTTAGAAACTCACCAGAGGACAGCAGCTTTTTCCAGGGAGAGTTTCCGTTGTAAGCTGCTTCTAATTCATTCCATTTTTATCATGTTTTTTTAAACAAGAGAAGAACACTTTTTAAATGTTTGAACTGGATAGTTTAGTCAGATTTCATAATCAGGGCCTTTTTGCTACAAGTACTGTTTGCACATGTTGTGGTGCCAAGAACATCCCGGAGGCAGAGTGAGTGATCACTCACGAAACCTGAAAACCTGTCATTAGAGTGATTATTCATATTTATAATCAAGTTTAAACATTGTTTTGTTTTGTTTGACCTGAAGATAAGCCACTGATTGTGAGTTAATATTTTTGGACTTTCACAACAGCACAGTTACCTGTAGCCTCATTTATTACATCAGCACTCTGTTGGTAGCATAATTCAAATGGTGTCAGCAAAATATATAGTTTAAGTATGTTTTAATAGCCCCTAACATTTAAGACTGTATGAAAGAAATGTATAGATTTGAACAAGAGATACTAAACTAAAAACCAGGCCATGTGATAGATCTTATGTGAACCAATAACAGTATTCGAAAGACAGGATTTATAGGCAGAAAACATGTCATCTGATTGACGGAAACTGGAAGTGTGTTTCAAAGCTGAGGTACCTGTGCAGCAGTCTCATAATGTCGACTAAAAGCTGAAATTGATTTCTCAGACAGTAAACAGTTTCTTGAATCTGAACTTGATTCCCACCAAATATGTGATAAGTCATATGACCGTATCTCAGAGATGCAAAAGGAGTGCTGAAGTTTCAAATGAGGCTCAATGAGACTGTGACCACTGATGTGTGCAGAAACTGTAAATCTCAAACCTCATCATCCACTCCTAAATGTTGGCTGCACTCAGGACCCGCAGCTTGATGGCTGTAGATAAGAAGCAGTGTTACAAGGGGGTGGGGGTAGTGAAATTAGCAGTGTGTCATTGGCACACCACCTGATATATTTGGCTTACTCGACCTGCACTACATGGCCTTGCTCCAGGAGCAGGTGATGATCAAGGTAGAGGTCAGAGAGCCAGCACCTCCTCCTGCCTCTTCTTCTGTTATTTAAAAGACAGTGTGTTGAGGTGGTTCGACTGTTTTTTGCATCTCTGTACTGTCGTTTTAATACATGGCATGCACGTAATAATTACATGCACAACGTTTGATCTTTGTTTTCTGTGTCCATGCAACGAGCACTTAACTTGCCCCATCACATCCTCTCTCAGCTCTCCTCACATTCGCTGTTCAGCCCCTCAGTCCTGCAGTGAAACTATATTGGTGTCCTCTCATGTTTAGTGTACCTGGTTTCCTCCCGGGAATTCTTACTGTTGACGTCTGTGGATGCAGGAGAAAACACCGGCTGGCCGTCTTTTTAAGATCCTGCTTGTTATTCTTTCCTGAGTGATCCTGCCTTATGACTTTACAGCAAGAAGAGCATTGTTTGTGTCTGCAGGCAGCTTCTTCTTGTTGTTGGCTTTCACCTTCCAGTTTTATTATACTACATTATTTTACAATTATATAAACATGCACAGTTGTTACAGTAAAAACACAACTTTGAATTTCATGTCAGTTTAACAAGCAGCTCTTAAGAGGGTGGCCATAAGGTGTGTAACACAAAGACATCAATCCCTTTCAGTTATTTTGAGGGGGTACTACCTGAATATACTTATGTCAATAATGTGTTTTTCAATGTTTTTGTTTTTTATACATCATTTTTATGTTTTTGCAAGCAAATATTTGTAAGAAACAAATCATAACTTTTAATCTTAAATCATGCTGGGAAGTGCACCATTTTGTTGTACTTTTTATTTAAAAGTAAATACATTTTGATCCTATTTTGAATCTGTGGTTTGGTGGAATCTTTGTTTTGTTAGGACCATTTCTTACTGTATTTTTTGTACTCTAACATTGCTTTATGTCCATATTAACACATTACCAGTATAAATGAAAGATCAAGCTGAGAAACTTTAATTTAGATGTAAAAAAAAAAAAAAAATAAAATAAAAAATAAAAAATGTATATTTAATGGGGTAAAGTTTGCTAAAAACCTTCTGGAAGAGAACTTGTGTACACAAATTGTAGCAACAAAATGTTTTATTCTTTGTTCCGAAAATTATTTAACAAGATGTTACTGAATGAATGCAGTCTTTTTGTCTTTATTGGTAATAAAACTGAAATATATATTGGGTCAGATTCTGTGTCCGATTAAAAAGTAAGTATCAATATTGATGTGCTGTACAAATCTCTCACTGTGGATGTTATGGAACGTATGTTTCCATTAGTTAATATAAGATAAGATGAAATGTATACTTTATTTGTCACTCAGTGGGGAAATTTATTGGTCACAGAAGCTTTTGATGCAGACAGGAGGGTTAAATAATTTGTCAGCAATTTGCTTATAAAAATAAAGAATATAAGATATACATACATACCGGTATATACTTGCATATTACATACATGTTAATTCCTTTTATTTTTGTTTGTGTTATCATAGGATTTTTTAATGCAATTTTAGCAACGACGGAGACAAAAAACATTTTTTTTAGAATTATGAGGTACTAAAATAATATGACGATAATCAACTTTGCCATATATCTTTGAGCAAATACAATTTTTTGACTTAGTCCTTTATCTCATATTCCAAGACTTTTATTTTTGTGAGTAATATTGTGAGTTTGACATGGGACCTATAAAACCAGTGGTATAAAACGCATCACCAAAAGTAAATTTGGGTTTCCACTGAATAATATTGACCGCCGGACTGACGGTGTGCGCGTGCCCGCCTCTCTATTGTTTGGTTGTTTTCATTCATCTCTGCACGCAGCGTGAACAAAGGGCCGTCGGGGTCGCGCTCTGATTGGCTCCCGGCCGGGGCCCCCCGACGCAGCTGTGCCGCGAGCTCCGCCACAGCAGATGGACCTCTCGCGCTCTCCTCCTCCTCCTTCTCCTCCTCGTGCAGGATGCACGCGCCCCAGTGATTGTTTCCAACGGCAGGATAACGAGCGAGTTGAGCGAGGACTTTACGGTTAACGGTCATTTCAGTTGTAACGGAGAACAAGAGGGGGTGACCCAAGAGGAGGAGGTGGAAGAGGAAAAGCGGAGAGACTGCGTGCACCGGGCTCGGTGAGCCGAGAGAGGAGCTCCAAAACTCGGCTGGAATCAGACAGAAGCGTCGCTGTAAGTGGGCAGACCGCAATGTTGTCTGTGGGGCGATGTTGGGTGTTTGATATCGCAATTGCTTCAGCAAAAAAATGACTCAAAATGACAACTCATGATGCAAAATAGCGCAATTTATGTGTTTTACAAAAGCACATGCGACATATTTTATGGTCTAAAAATCTCGAGTATGAGGCGTGTGTGGTGTTTAAATCACGTGCAGTGGTAACAGGCATGCTCTGTAGCACTTTAGCCTAACATTTAGCAGAAAATGGAAGAAATTCCGTATTTTATTACATTCGGTATGAGCGGGAGTGTGCTTTCAACAATGTCTTAGTAATACAGGTTACATAACTAGCAATAGATAGTTAAGATTCCTCTCAGCTCACATAAGGCTGGCGAGGCAGAGGCACTGCTTTAGGACAAACCCCCAAAGTGAATGTTGTTCTGGCTCCTGATGTGGGCTACAGTCAGCTGCCAGATAGAAAAGTACTCCAACAACAATGCTTGTGATAAATCCTACCTTCATGAAGCTTGTACTGCTTAGTTTGTGGTATTAGAATGTGTTTTAGGTGTTGATTTTACTAGGCGTAAGTTTTTGATATTATGTCCTCCTGCATAGTTGTGAATAATGTGTTTAAACTATGCTGTCAAAACTGCCCCCAAAATGGTCATGATGTTAGATTAACACCGCTAAAATGTAAACTAAACATTATATAAGGTTTTTTTTCTTTACTATGTAAGTTACAAGTAGGTGGATAAACTACCAACCAAGTATTCTGTTAAAAGGACACTACACCTTTAAGATGAAAAATATTTTTTTTTTCTCTCTGACTTATAGTGCTATCCATCAGTCTAGATGATTTTGGTGTGTGTTGGCAAATATTGAAAATAGTTACCTATTTAATTTCTAATATAGTTCCTACATGAAACTGCAGCAGGGTATGTGGCTTGTATCGCATAACCAGGTCATTCATTCATTCGTTCATTTGTAGAAAGAGACACATTGCTTTTGATTTTTTCAAATGTATTTTGGGCACTATGATCACCAGAATTAAAGTGATATATATTTCCTTTACATTCAGGAAGGGTCTGACATCTTTCCGTGCTGTATCTCCAACAATCTGCAATTCAATCCAAAAACAATCTAGATCAATAAAAAAAAAAGTGTTTATTTAATTTTAGGGTGGAAAGTCCCTTGGGCTGCAGTCCAAAGCAAAAAAAGAGCCTCTGGTGATAACTTAAAATGTCTTATTTTGTCTAAAAGGAGACAAATATATTTAGAATACCACGAGTTTACATTTATTTAAATTCAGCATGCTTAACCGGCTTAAGTGTAACTAAGACGATATTGACAAAGCATCAAGTTACCATCATAAAAGACTAAAAATCTGTGAAATATCTATGTTTAAAAAACTGGAACAGATGATTTGGGAATGATGCTTAATTGGTTATTAAACTGGCTGCAGATACATATCTTCCAAATAGTTGCAGCTCTCCAGTAAACCAAGGAGCACAAATAGTTACATCATGATCCTGAGAATCTGGAGTGCATATTTAGATTCTTGCAGCATTTTTGATAACCCCAGTATGCCTAACAAGGAGCAGCAAAGACACACAGGCACTATTTTTGGCTCAGTTTTGTGGACTAGTTTCTGGAGCTCAGATGTTTTCTGTGTTGCTATGACAATGGTGACAATAGTGAGGCAGAGCTGCAGAGGCTGGAGGCAGGGGCGGCGGTGGGTCTGGAAGCAGACAGGAGGAGGTTTGGAGCTATTCATTGTCCATTTCAGCCAAAGACTTTGACAGAGGAGGTTCAGAGGCAGCAGGGCAAGAGGGCAGAAAACAAGTGTGCATGTGTGGCATTGAAAGAGAGAGGGAGAGAGTGGAGGGGAGGGAAGAGGAGAGGAGGGGGAGTCAGGAAGTTGTGGTCATGAGTTTTAATAGCATAGTGGATGGCTTCTAGTCTTTCACAAGGGAATCACAAAGGAGACAGAGGAGAAACCTGAATGGGAAAACCAGAACAGACAGAGAAAAATCCAATCTGTTATAAACAACTGAGCAGATAAAGGCAATGAGACATAAAGACACGGAGAAAGACAGGAAGACGGAGTTGGAGGATTGGCTGACACTGTAATGAGGCACAGGGGGATTCAGGGAGTCAATGAGGTCTACATTGGACAGAGGAGAGCTCTCTGGTCTGAAGCAGGACTGGGTCAGCTGCGGGTTAGTCTGGCTGCATTTATATGCTGCTGTTTGCTTCAAAACCCATAAGCGGAGACAGAGGACAGCAGAACTGCTGTCTAAATGTCACAGATAATTTCCACAGAGACAGGAACCTCTGGTCATAATAGACAAGCAGCTCTCACTGGTTTGAAACCATTCTGGTTAAAATGTTAGCAGGTCGTTATCTTCAGTAATCCAAACTGTGTTTTGTTGTTTTTTTATAGATGTTCTCACTGAACACTAAACTTATCCTAAATATTTCTGTGAACTTTGCAATTTTAACAACTTGCATTCATCAACACCAACCCAGACATTTACAGTAGTTTCAAAATTGCACTATTCAGTTTTTCAGTTTTTTATCAATAATCAGTGAATTTTCTTCCTCGATTTTCAGTATAGGTCTCAGAAATCCTTTATTTGTCCAGCTCTGTTCCTGGAACTGGGTATTGAACACCAAAACCTTTTTGGTATCATAGCACACGGTATTGATTTCAAATGTCCGGTCAGATTCATGGTCTCCTCTTAGTTTTTCATTGGACAGTTTGAATTGCTTTCTAGCTGCATGTGTTTGGTTTCATAAAAAGTATGGTATAAAAGTTTTGTAAAAGAAATTTGAAAATTATTACTTTCAAAACATATTTGCTCTAGAAATAACATATTTCAAAGAATTCCCAACAATTCCCCACTCTGCATATCCTTAATATCACAACAGTGACTTATCCTCTCAAAGCACCTTAAAAGGTTAAATGTCTGACTTGATCTTTATTTCTTGAGGTGACATCAGATTGATTTTGTTACCAGATGATGAGCTAGTTGACTTAAAGTTCACTGTGGTCTTGTGACAGACACAATTACAACATTGTCTTGGTTTGACAGCATGCTGCACGCCTGTCTCCGACCGCTGCCATCAACCGCTAATGAGTCTACAACACCACCGCCCTTGACCACGGCTACGATATTAAAGCCTAATGATTTCCATTGTGTAGCTGAATGGGTCAGGCTTTTGAGGGCTTGACAGGACTAATATAGGTGCTGAAATATTGATAGGCCTTGGCAGGGGGCTGGGCTGATTGGTGTTTAATATTTAATTCATCCATAATAACTGAACACATTTATTTCAGAGATTGACAGCCTTTGGCTTTTTATCAACAGTGTATGTTTAAACTGCTAGATTACTCAGCTTGGCAGTGTTGGAATACCTTTGTTTACAGTCAGATAAATGTCTGATCTGAGTGTTAAGATTAGGAAAGTGTATATGTGGGTCTTATCAGCTTTTCGACCGTGCTTGTGTGTGTAAACTCTTTGTGTCTGCATGATAACTCATCTGTGCTGCTTGAATTGAGGAAGTTTTAGGCCGTGTCAGGGCGAGTGTCAGTTTCCTGTGCGACTGACTGAGTAAAGGAGGAAGTGATTCAACGGAAGGGGAGCACTTCCTTTTAAACTCCCTCAGTTCTTCCTCGTCTGTTTGCTGTTACACGCGCAAGAAAATACGTTTGAAACCAACACCGGAGACACTTAATAGCTAATACCTGAGGACACATACAGAGTCGACCTGCCTAAATCTTTTTTCTCCCTCTGTCTTTCTCCACATTGGCAGCTCCCTCTCTCTGGTGACTCAACATCACACAGTCTTCACCACGGTAAGATCACTTGTAGTCTTGTTACTGACATTTACACCACATTTACTGGCAGGTATGTCTCTCTGGCTTTAACTGTTAATGTCGGGTGTCTGACTGTGTTCTGCATATTAAATGTAACAACAATCATATAAAATTGATGTTTACTTTGGTGGAGTACACAGCAAATACACTTTTCAATGGTGATTCATTTTAATACCATACTTGACGTGAACAGGAGAAGCGCTGTTACAAATGACTTACTTTTTCTTGTTACTTTTAGTACTTCAGCTTCATCAAAACACTGCACATTAACTTTGACCCTCTTGTTCATAAATGCAGTGCAGAGGATTGTGGGTCAGAATAGCCAGAAAGGCATGCTGGCTTTCATACTGCAAAATGTGAGGGATAGTTGTAGGACATCTTGGTAATTTTGTCTTATTGCATTTGACATTGGTCTTTTTGTTGTATACCACATATCGCAGGATGTGTTTCGGAACGCACATCAACAGCTAAACATGAAATGCCAACTTGTGCACACCAATAATGCAGACAAGCTGTTGTTTACAAGTAAAACTGGTATGAATGTTATAAGTTGTGTTTGTATCATAATATAAATCAAAGTACTGGACACATTTTAATTTTGATCTAATGGTAGCACTGGAGGAAAAGTCGAGGGTCTCTCAGAGATAAATCTTTCAGCAACTGAACAGTTTGGCTGTGCGGGCGGCACATGTGTCCTCCACCTGTTGAGCACCCTTCTGCAGACGTCTGTCTGGCCTCCTCTGCTCATGCACTACGACAATTATACACAATCAGTAACTTGGGAAGGAAAACTCCACAGAGTGATGGCTGAGCGCCATTTAAAACAGCTGCATGTGTGCAGGGAGATGAGAAATAAAGGAGCGACAGGAAAGACAAGATATATTGTAGGCAAGAGCAGGAGAAGAGTGGAGAGCAGCTGTCTCACTCCATCACACAGCAAATGTTTCATCATGGAGCACTGGTTGAACTTTTCATACTGGTTTTATCTGTCTCTAAAAGTAGATGCACTGACAGGAAACTAAATATGATCTGTTATTGTTTACTGTGTGGAGCTGCATCTCCTCCTCCTCATCTCCAGGCTTCTTGTCTTTGAGTCTGTTGCTTGTTGCTGGTCATGAGGAGTCATGAGACCGAATCAGATGGATGAACTAACTAACTCTCTGTTGATTCTTTGTCTCTCAGCTCCTCTCATGCTGACTGAGAATGGATGATATAGAGTACGGGGTTCAGATTGGAGAGAACAAATTCATCAGGAAGTAAGAATGAAATGCCTATCTCACACACACACACACACTTACACATCCATGCTTTTGGTCAATGGAGTCTGTTGGCTTTGACATAGCATAGGGGATTGTTTAATTCCTTCCTTTGAAACATAAACATGGCTGTCTTACAACAAGGTAAGGGATGCAAATATTCAAAATGTAGCACAGGTACATAGCCCATGCTGTGAAATATGAGAACGCGTTTTTAATTTCCACAACAGAATGTAGTGAAATAGATTCAGCACATCTGTCCACACTGCTCCACTTTGCTTTGTGTAAGTAAGCCTGCCTGCTTCTTGAAATACATGTGCCGACTACCATCTACTGCAGTTTATATGCTGACTGTGGAAAAGTACCTCACACTCCCCACACCCATCTCCCTTCAAAAGGAATTCAACAAGCCCTTTGATATCCCATTATGGTGGTTTTACAGGCTTCAGCCTATTAATGATTTGCAAAAACATAGTTACTTTAGTATCTTGTATGTAAGGGCTTGGCTTAAGCGCACCACATGTTTCCCAGTCCAAATAGGCTCACAAGATTCTAATTAAAAAACAAAATTATCACCCAAGGTTTAATTAACTCAAGTGAAATTAATGTAAGAGTACTGTGTCTCTGTCAAAAAATCTTGCAAAAAACAAAATTAATGTGATCAAGAACATTTGTACCATTTTATTTCCAACATTTGGATCATTTTGCATATGTCAAGTCACTATATGTACATGTTTAAACAGAAATGGATTTGATTCAGTTCAGAGGAAATAATTCCACACACTGCAGATGCAATGTAATTTAAAGATACATGAGTTAGTGGGCTAAAGTACATGTAACCAGAGTTCTTAAAACAGCATTTCCTCCATATTTATTCAACATTTCTGTCTCCAGGGAAACCGTCCTCTCGCATCTGAAGACGTACAACCTCTACTATGAAGGACAAAATCTACAGCTCAGACACAGAGAGGTGGGTATATAGAGCTGTGTGTGTGTGTGTGTGTGTGTGTGTGTGTGTGTGTGTGTGTGTGTGTGTGTGTGTGTGTGTGTGTGTGTG
>JAOWBC010001486.1:20070964-20082882 GCA_028566105.1 Hypoplectrus providencianus
ACGTCAGCTGCAGGATTTAATTGCATTGCAGCCATGACGCTGTTTGTGTAAGATGTTATTCTTAAAGCTGGATTAACAGCCGTGAACTGTACTGCTCTTAATTTATCAGCAATGTAAAAATAACAGGCAGCAGGACTAAAGCTGCAGTGAGAACATCTCATCTCTGTTCATGATCACTGAGTTTCTGCGGCTGGGAACAGTTCAACTTTAACCAAGCATTTCCATTTTCATTAAAGAGGGAAGTTTTATACTCTTTCACTCCTGAACAAAACTTAAACATTAAAAATATGTGATCACCTCTAAAAAAAATATGGCAAAAAATCTGTATAACATTACTCACAGTGTAAAAAAAATAATAAACCTTAGCCACTCCTCAACCAGCAACACCATTTCAAATATTGCATGTTATTATTGGTGTAAATGCCTCAATTAGGTTTTAAGTCAACTGAGAGTATTTGCCATTTGCTCAGCAAACAAAATTATGAAGCAGCTATCAAGCCAAAGGGTTCCTTAACAACAACTTCCTCCACCACACAGCCAGTGTCCAGTTACCCAAATGGCATATAGGGAAATCTCACAATGCATCAAGGTTTCCCTCGTTGTGCATGCTGAGGAGCTGTCTGCCTCATGATTTCCATTCTGCATCATGTAACACAAAACTGCACAAATCACATCTGCAGGGACCGAGCACACAACCAGCCACAGCAATGAGCGGTTTGTGGTAACATCATATACAACCAAAGAGAGCTTTGAGATTTGATTTTAGCTAGCTTTGAACCAGGTCACGAATGACTGGGGATCCAGGGTGAGCTTGGCTTAAAGTAGGGTGTTACTGAAACAAGATTCAAGCAGGAGGCTGATTCATTATTAATTCACATAATGGCCAACATTAAAATCTAACTGTGCTCCTCTGTATATGATGGTTGGACTTGTTACTTTTGATCTATCCAAATCTCATTTGTGCCAGTACTACATCACATCACATAATCACGTTATTCTACCTTCTTTCTTGCTGTTCTTCAATTTTTTTGGAACCCAACAACATTATTTAACATAGGAACATAATTACACCTCTGAGCAGTGTTTCTTATCTTTTCAGGACTTAAAATAATGTCTGGGCTGCAGAAGATCCCCCTCACAGTGGCCCTCTGCCTGCTGCTCCTTGCCACACTGTTACCCAGCTCGGAGGCTCGGCGTGGCGGTGGCCGTGGCTTTGGAGGTGGTGGCTTTGGCCGAGGTGGAGCCAGCCGGGGCTGGGGTGGTGGTGGTGGCCAAGCTTACAGACCAGTCCAGAGCAGTGGCCCCAGTGCAGGGAAAGTAGCTGGGGCCGCTGCAGCGGGCGCCATAGGAGGAGCAATGATCGGGTCTGCCCTGAGTCGCCCTGGGTACGGGTATGGTGGAGGGTATGGAGGATATGGAGGGTATGGAGGATATGGAGGCGGATATGGAGGATATGGAGGGGGATACGGCTCCCCCCGGTTTGGTGGCGGGTATGGCCCCAGGCCTGGCTACGAGTCCGAGGGCTCTGGAGATATGGAATACTACACTGGAGCATCCAGCGGCCCAATCTACAACAGCATCATTGTTGTCATCGGCTCCCTCGTGTCCCTGCTGATCGGCCACTGGTTGGCAGTTATGTAGAGCTGAAGACAGAAGCACACACAGACGCTGCGAAAACAACTGCATTCCACTTTAAAGTCTAATGTGACCTAAGAACCCTTGAATCATGAAAAGCTGTGGCCAATCTAGTTTCATTTCAGACAGCCTCTGTGAGAACAGGACCACACTGACCAGTTTAAAGTACAAAACATGTCAGTGAGACAACTGATGATAAAATCCATATCCTGTAGAAATGATTCAGTTAAATATTTCCCATGCTCCCTTTTCCTTCTTTTCAAATGGTCAGTTATTTTTATACTTTTGATTGTTTTTTGATCAATGTTTTGTCTATAATGAATGTGTAAAGATAGACCAGGGATAAACTATGTGTCAATAGGTTAAGTCTACCTCAGGAAGTCATGTGAGGACTGACAGCTTACAGTAAGAGCAGCTAAACACTTCATACGATAATGCCATTTCTCAGTATTTTTCTTGATAAATTAATATTTTAGACAGTTTTCCTTCTGTTTCTCTGCATATTAATTTAAGTGCTTCTTCTTCAGTTCATTGCTTGTATATCTATACCTGTCAAAGTACATGCTTCATGTCATTTTGTAGAGGTTTATGTAATAAGCTCAAATCTGCTTCCATGTTTATTATTGTTACATAAATAAAAATAATTTAGAATAAGAATTTGCGTTGAATTTTATTGTTAACAATGAAAACACTAACCTGCTGATGTAATGTTAGCTGTGTGCTTTAATGTTTGCCATATTTTCGTTTTTGCATTTACCTATCATACTAAAGATTAAAATACAGCTGAGGCTCATTTTTAAAAGGTACATATTGAAGATTTTGACCTGATGATGTCTAAAGATGAAAAGTCAAGTCAAGTCAAGTTATTACAATTCATGAGAGGCACATTAATATTTCATTTAATAAAAACAAGGAAACAGCAATGAATACCACACACATAAACACACATTGTACTTTAAGAAGTGATGATATTTATGTTTTTTCTTATTTTATAATGCCTATGGATTTAGAGCATTTATCTCATAAGGCATGTATAATATTTTACATTTCCTTTGATTTTGTGTCTGTCTTTGGTTTACCATTGTACTGCTGTTAGTTTTAACCATGTAACCTAAATCAAACACAGACACATGCTGTGTGTGACCATCAGTTGCTACGCTATGTATCCACGTGCTTAGGACGCATCTCTCCTTTGTGTGCTTGTGCAGTTGCCGTGGAGTTAATATTGTTGAAACAAGTCTGTGTTGTTTGCCTTGGTGATGCTTTAATCTGCTGGTGTTTCTATGAAGCTTGTTGCACCTGTCGTGGTGTCAAGTTGTCCTCATTCTTGTTTAACTGTTGTGTCATTACTGGTGGCTTCATTCTCTACATCCAAGAACATTTTTATACTGAATATATAAATATAATATAGTAGAATAAACATGAAACAATCTTATAGCAGGCAACATGCACACTATAGAAAAATAATCCAGTTAGTTTATTTTCATCAACAATGTATCATACATCAGGCTTTATTAGTTACATTAAGCCAGTTATTCATTATCTAATAAAAATCCTGAGGGGACCCTGTGGTACTGCATGACTCATCCTGGCAGCTGACATTTAACAGCCTGCAGACTTGTGTCTCGTCTCAGCTTTATGACATCACAGTGGATCAGATCCTATTTTTGCACTTCACCAGTCTGTACTGAAGGGAGGAGCTATCCTCTCTTGCTCTCCCTGCAGTTTCTTCTGATATTCCCTTGATAAATTTTATTTAGGATTTTTTTCTCATCCAATGTGCTGGACAGAGGGTGTCATATGCTGGACAGACTGTAAAGCCCTTTGAGGCAATGATTTTGTGCTATGTAAATACAATTAATTAGAAATCCTCTGTCCTCTACATCTCCAAAGTAACCATCCTAAATCTGATGAAACATCTTGCTGTTTTCTTTGGAGCTTTACATCCAATATTCAAGCTTATCTAAAGGCTCTCCAGAGCTGAGGCACAAAGTAGAGCTGACACTGTCCTCATGTAGTTCTTCATTATGAGATGTTGCTAAAACAGATATGATATTTTTACTCTTAATATATTCCATCTTGCCCAGTGATTCTGGAAAAGTATTCACATTAAAGTCCCTCATTTTGTAAAATGCCTTACCAAATTAAGCTCCATCTGCCAAAGAAGTTCCCCTTGATTATTAAAATGTGTTATGTAATTAAATTGATCCATGCAACAGCTTATAAAAGGCTTGTTTTTTTGTCAAGATTTCACCAAAATTACTTCCAAAATCAGTTCTTAAAGCCATAAAACACATATCCACAAATGCACAGGTGAAGGTTATATGTTTATTTGACAAGACGAGCAAAAAGGAGTCAATCCTCACAATCGTATACATGTCGGTACATTTTCAAAAACATTCAAAGCCAAACACAAGATAATATTATAGGTATAAAAACGTGTTTAAAGGTACACTTTGGGGGCTTAAATAACTGTGATTAGCCTGATCATGCTGGTCACAATGGCAGTCTGTAGTGGTGGAATGTAAATTTATTAACTAAATTACAAACTTGAGGTACTTTGCATGGGTATTTCCATTTTATGTCGTTTTTTATTCTACTCTCCAACATCTTGGATTCTTGAAGTACATTTACCGTACTTAGATGCTTTTACACATGTATTCAATCTTTTTCCACCGTTGACAGAGGAACGTCACAGTCATATAAAGAGAAATAAAGAGCAAAAAGAAAACCAGAGTCACAGCTCCCAACGGCTTGTTTTATATTGCAGAAGGTTCAAATAACCCTCTGTTCACATAAAGACCATGAAAAAAAGTTGAGATAAATGTGTTCACCATGTGTAAGGGGCCATGTAAAGTATGTTTATATAAAACATTTAGAATTTAAGCTTTGTTTGAAATACCTCCACAGAATACCTTTAAATTGTCCATTATAAGTAATCAGCCTGTAGATTAGAAAGTAATATATAAATTTTATGTACTGCACTGAACATACTGATATTGATATGCTTAGCAACCATAAACTCATCTGATAATGCAAGGTAACATTCAGTAGGATTCAGAGATGACATCAGCTCAGGATGAGTACATAGTGGGTCTTTACACTTTAAGAGCACTTTTGCAGACACAAACTGAGACAGGAGAGGATAAAAAACAGACAGAAGGGGGGATGAGGACAAGTGTATAAAACATCTTAAAATACACACACTGTACAAGGCAGTACACATGGTAAAAGGTTCAACAACCCACAAATATATTGAAGAGGAGTTCACTTTGTTTGGCATTGATTCCAAAGTAAATCACTGGAGGAGTGTTACTTTAACTGCATGCAGTCAGAGTGATTAGAGTGTGTTCGTCCAATACAATACAATACAATACAATAAACAGTCTTTTTGGTTTACGTTTATTTTAAATGTACCTTATCTGAGGAAGTGTTTTCATTTTTGTTTCAAGCTATGAGGAAATGTTTACAAGATTCCTGGCATATTTTGTCATGCTTATGATATAAGACTTCTCAGTCTAAAGCACAGATATATTAAAGTGCAGTTTTAATTGGGTTTTAGATGACTATTCACTGCTTTCCATTTGAACATTTCTTGAACAGACAATCCTCCTTTGAAAGCTTCAAAGAAGAGTTCCAGTTTCCTTGAATAAATAATGTGGCACTCAACATAAATATGGCAAGAGAGCGTACACTGCATTACTTGTAGTCAGAGATTTTTCTACAGCTTTTGTTGAAAATGTAACTAATAGTTAGAGAGCATATTAAATTACATATAAATAGAAAATAATGGGCCAAGTTCTTTCTACATCAGAAGCCTTGAGCATGAGAGTACTGCTAATGGACTGCTTCTCTTTCAGAAGAGGAAATGGTAATGGCAATTAGTTGCAGCACTGGCTCTCTCATCCATCTCACTTTCTCCTCCTTTCCTTGGATACATAGTTGAGTATAGTATGTGTGCTAGCTGTGTGGTGTTCATCAGGCATATGCATGATGATGCAATGCTAAATAATGAAATAAGAATCAAAAGTAGAAATTCACACACTATAAAGAAAGTGCTAAAGATGATCCTCTCGTTAAATCATTTTCCATCAGTGTATTTAACTGTTATAAGATATCCTTCATCACTCCTACTGCTAATAAAGGCCTCAGTGCAGTAGCATGAGTATGTTGCTATTTAGTAGCATCAGTGTCGTACTAATCAACAAAGCTAAAAGCCCTTGTGAGCCCATGTCCAATCCCTGCAATCCACCATTTGGCAGCAGGTACTTTTCAGAATAGACCATATACAGCTCCAAGCATCTCCTGGCCTTCATCTGCTCAATCAGTGCCGGGTAGCCGATCTCCACTATGCTGACTGTATCATCATCCTCAGCACTGCTGACAGCCTTTGAAGATGGAGGCACTGGATTTGTTTCAGGCTCATTTAGAGGGCTTAGATTTGCAGGTGCAGAGGTCAAGGAGTTTCCTGCTGTGGTACTGTTGGTCTCTGTTGTGTTGCTGCCAGTCCCAGAGTCTTGAGCTGGGTTGACCACAGTGGCTGTATTTGTTGGAGCTGGTTTGGTTTTTGGTTTTTGATTACCCACAGGCAGGAGGTCGGTTCTCTTCATGCAGGAGTCCATGTATCTATCATAAGTTTGAGGGGGTTGGCTGTATGTGTAGTCCCGGCTGTAGTCATTGGTATCAGTAGACTTGGAACCATATTTCCTGTACATGTAGTGGTTGTAGTAATGTTCCTCCTGATGGCTGTGGAAGTGGTAAGGAGGACGAGGGAACCTTCCTAGCCCATAGCCCACAGCCATTCCTGCCACAGCCCCTCCAGCTGCTGCCATCATCGCATTGCGACCAAACCCTCTGGATCTATCAGAGGGGTACATGCCCATTTGCTGAACTGAGTGGGAAAACGGTGAGCCTCCCCTCGCACCATATCCCCCAAAACCCAAGCTGCTTCCATAGCCAGGGCTCAGAATCCTATTGTTTGGGTTGTGGTTGATGTATCCACCTGGATAGCCGCCATAACCACCATAACCGCCATAACTGCCATAACCTCCTCCATATGGGGAGCCATGTGCTGGATACCTGTAGCCTCCACCAGGCTGCTGAGGGTACCTACCTGGATTCCCAGGTCTGCCTGATTGTGGGGGGTACCCTCCCTGATTGGTCTGTCCAGATTGTTTGGGGTATCCACCTTGAGAGCTGGAGCCCTGATTATTTTTGTTGGTGTTGGTGGTACCTCGGTTGGATGTGGAGGTTTTCTTTGAGCCAAAGAGCTTCGAGCCAAAACTTTTTCCAAAGCCGCCTCCTTTCTTTGCCAGAGAATAATGAGTATGCAACAAAAGAAGTGACATACAAAACACAGATAATGAATTCAGCTTCATCTTTGACCTGTAGGGAGAGTCAGGGAGATAAAAGGAATTAAGAAAGAGTTAAAGAAGGATGGACATTTTATGAGATAATCATTTTTAGACTTATTAAATAGTCTTGTCTCATTCATGCGAGTCGTTCTGTTTTTCTGGTAGCAGTAGAATGCTCAGATGTTATCCAATGTCAGTTGTCAAAATTAGCTACTTTTATGAATGGCTATGGTAGTGTTTCAGTGTGGTGTCCACCGTCAGCCGGCAGCTGCAAGACAACTAATGCTGTTTCCATAGCAACGCAAGCAGCACCACGGCTAATTGCTAAGGTTAAATATTGTTATGTAGCCTCTGATACTAGCCGGTGCAAATTTGAAGAAACACCTCAAACACGTCTCTACTGTGAATTATTCACTGCACTTTCACAGCTCAGAAACAGAGAAATACGACCGTTGGAATGCATGTAAAATTGCACGTGCTGATATAACGTTACAGGCACATCAAACCTCTTGCTCCCTGCTAATTGACAGCAGCTGTATTGATAAGACAGGATAAGGATGCCATAATAATTTCGTATTACTTCATATAAAGCCTGGTGCTGAGTAATTATTTTGGGATCAAGTCACAACGACAAATAAAGGTAAGCATGTTTATCTTTTCTTGGTGAATTCAGTGATTTATCGATCTGTATGCTGTTCATCCTTCGTCATAATTCGACTGACTCGTCTCCCCCCGAGGGCAAAACAGGCTGTCCATTAAGTCGAAAACAGGTGTGGCCGTGTGTGGACACAATGGCAAGTACTGGAGGTTTCATGATAGAGAAGGTGCAACAACAAACAAACATTCTGCTCAGGAAAACGTCCAAAAAAAACCTCAATAACTTAACCACCCAGACACGGTTATTCATACATATATACAGTAGACAGACACGATTGACCTTGTTTTGACAGTGTCTCCACTTTAATATGGCCTGTCTGCTCCTGTTGCCCTTTCTCACGTTAAACATGGCGCTTCCAGTGTCAAACAGCTTTTGTGTGTAATGTTACAGAATGCAGAGCGGTAAGCTACAGTATTATTACAGACATATAGTCGCGTATAGAGAAGAAGGTGCGTTTCCTTCCCTAAACCTGCATTAGCATTGAGAGGATGCGGTTACTTCAAGTAAAGGACTAGCCGTACCTCGACTGTGTGTAAGCTCCGTGTTATTCAGCCTCTTCAGCACCGGATCGTTGGACCGTTGATGTAGTTCAAAAAGCTCTACTTTGAGAGCCAAATAATACCATATGACGTAACACGGCACGAGGGATGCGGGTCGCATAGAAACAGAAGATGGGGGCAGGGCTTTACTCGACACATTTTACAGCATCCTCAGTCCGGTGGTAATGCTTACGGCTTACAGAAAATCATAGAAATTGTATGGAGTCACGCATATTGGCAGGATTTAATGAATGGCTTAACTTAAATTGGAAGTCCACAAAAAAACAAAAATAGACATTTTTTCTCTTAGCAGAAGTAAGGTAAGACTTAAAATATGATACAGATATCTGTAAAATAAACCTAAGATGCAGAAGTGAAGTTTAAGATTCAAGTATTTTTATATTTCTTAGTATTTATTTATTTATTTTTTCTTGAATACATTGAAACTCGATGCCATTTTGCGTTCACGTGCGTGTGTGTTTTGATTGTGGCATTGCTAGTGTGAAAGATCTCTTTCGTAAGTTAAAGTTTTAGTTTTTATGTTAAAACATCATGACAGATGTGATGGTTCCATTGAATGTTTTAAAAAACAGATTTCTTTTCTGTTATTTTTTTTATTCCTTTATTTTGCAATATGACAATAAGAGACATGGGTTACAAGAGTCTCACTAATCGTCATTGGTCAAACTCATCTATTGTTTTTTTGTTGTTTTTTTAGAGCTCTCAGGATCCTCATTAGCAGCATTATGTTTCTGTCGTAAAAGCAGAGAGTGCAAATAATTTAAATGCAGGTGGCTGAGCTCAGAGAGGTCATGGCTGCTTTTATGATGCAGAACGGATGGCTCAGTGCACCGTTACATTCTTGTTTACAACTGACACCACCTGCTGGCCATTGACAGTCCTACATTAGAGCAATTCTGTGAACACATTACCACCTGTTTCTATAAAATCAAGAGCAGTAAAAATCCCGAATTCAGTTAATATATCAGACAATAATAATTTCACAGAAAAACAACCCAAAACTGACTGGATTTTACTTTGATTTTAATGTGATCATTACATTAGATGTAATTAGTAAATCAAAGGTCTTGAACTTTTAGAGCACATCTGCTATCACAAGCTATCCCAGATAGGGGAGTGAGGCAGAACATTGGATAGAAGGTAAGAGGGGGATAGTGGCCAACATTTTTTAAAATCCAAAAACATAGCAACAACAATATACTGTAACGGATTGCACATGTGGCTTTTCATACAGAATTTATAAATATCTCTTCAAGTCTTTAATTCTTTGCACTGATTCCAATAATTTAAAGATTAAGTCAGAAAATGCATTGTTTGAGTATATTTTGCAGTATATTTAATCTAAATATACTAATTTCAAAGAAAAGTCCTTAAATAAAGGCTCAGCTGCTATAAAACACATATTATTAGTAAAAAAAGAAAAAAAAAACTGCTAAAAGCAAAAATATAAGAATATCTTTATCCTTATTATCCAATATCATATTCGTTATTTCAATCAGACAGAACTCTAACTCCCCTGGAATCAAAAATCAAATTTAACGCACAACTCTATCATTGCAGAGCGGTTTATTTACAGATATAATCAATATGACAGAGCACACACCAGCCACCACCGCCCCGGGGTGCAAACTAATCCCCCTCAGGCCCTGATACTGAGCAGCTGACTTGAATAATAAAGCAAGACTTGGTCTACAGTTACAGTATGTTGGTCGCTCTGTGGAGGTACAGTGCTGTTAATGTTTACCTAGTTTATTTTTTTCGGGCTTAAAAACTTAGCTTAAAATCAATTTGCTTTTTTTTTCTTTACTACATGGTGTTGACGTGATGATCGTTGGCTTTTTTGTAAAAGTCCTATTGATGAAAATAAATCTATAGTAGTTCTGAGGCATTTGCATTCACCTGTGTTGGGCTATGTAGACTGTAATACAAACAGTTCAGTTTCTCAGCTGCATGCAACATTTATGACAGTGTTGGTCAATCTGCCTCACGATCCCATTTTGCTGCAACAGAAATGACTGCGAGATGAAAAAACTGATATTTTTTTCCTATTAGATATAACAGAAATTTGGTAAGATTTCCTTTGGAGACTTATGCAGTTGAAAAAAGCTTATTAATTGCTTAGTGCATGAAATCAATAATTTGCAACATTCAAAATGCTTAGAATTTCAATATTGTATTGTGACTTTAGGAGTGGTAATAATAACATATTGTGGAACCTCTGGTGATTCCTTTCCTAATGTTAACATGTTAAATGTGCATATTAGCACCAAGCATATCATTTAGATGAGGCTGATACTGGGCCCTTTACTGGTATTGGTAAGTCTTCAAAGTACTGGACTATTAAATATATATTATTAATATCACTTCTACCTCACTTTAGTGTCCAATAGAGGCTTCAGCAAAGCGGCATTAAAGCATTATGCTTTTCAGTAGCAACAGTGTAGTACTGGTGAAAACAACTAAAAGCCCTTGCAAATCCATCTCCAGCCGCTGCGCCCCACCAATGGTTTTGGGCTCGTTCTCCTTCCTTTTCTTCAAGTATTTTTCAGAGTAGACCATGTAGAGCTCTACACATCTCCTGGCCTTCATCTGCTCAATCAGTGCTGGGTAGCCGATCTCCACAATGCTGACTGTATCATCATCATCATCGTCCATAGGAGATTTTCTGAGAGCCTGTGCAGCTGGTGGTACTGAATTTGTTTCAGACTTATTTTGAGGGTTTGGGGTCGCAGGTGCAGAGGTCGAGGAGTTGTTGGCAGGCACGCTGTTGGTGATGGTGGTGTTGCTGCCAGTTCCAGAGTCTGGGGTAGCAGTAGGCGTGGTTGTTACAGAAGCAGTTGTGGTATTTAAAATTGAAGTTGCAGTTGTTGCTGCTGGTTTGTTTTTTGGCTCTCGATTCTCAGCAGGCAGGAGGTCGGTTCTCTTCATGCAGGAGTCCATGTATCTATCATAAGTTTGAGGGGGTTGGCTGTATGTGTAGTCCCGGCTGTAGTCATTGGTATCAGTAGACTTGGAACCATATTTCCTGTACATGTAGTGGTTGTAGTAATGTTCCTCCTGATGGCTGTGGAAGTGGTAAGGAGGACGAGGGAACCTTCCTAGCCCATAGCCCACAGCCATTCCTGCCACAGCCCCTCCAGCTGCTGCCATCATCGCATTGCGACCAAACCCTCTGGATCTATCAGAGGGGTACATGCCCATTTGCTGAACTGAGTGGGAAAACGGTGAGCCACCCCCAGCACCATGGCCCCCATATCCAAAGCTTCCTCCATAGTGAGGGCTAAGGACTCTGTTGTTTGGGTTGTAGTTAATGTATCCGCCCGGATAAGCACCATATCCAGCCTGACCACCAAAACTGCCATAACCTCCTGCATATGGGTAACCCCCTGGTTGCTGAGGATAGCCTCCTGGATTAGGATAACCTCCTGGTCGGCCTGGTTGCTGATGGTAGCCTCCTTGGTTGGGGTAACCTCCCGGTTGCTGAGGGTAGCCTGCTGGATTAGGATAACCTCCAGGTCGGCCTGGTTGCTGAGGGTAGCCTCCTTGACTGGGGTAACCACCTGGTTGCTGAGGGTAACCTCCTTGGTTGGGGTAACCACCTGGTTGTTGAGGGTAGCCTCCTTGACTGGGGTAACCTCCTGGTCTGCCTGGTTGTTGAGGGTAGCCTCCTTGATTGGGGTAACCGCCTGGTTGTTGAGGGTAGCCTCCTTG
>JAOWBC010001486.1:20087061-20117744 GCA_028566105.1 Hypoplectrus providencianus
TGTTAATTTTCAAACAGGAAATTAAATAACCGAAAATAAAAATTATACATTTGGAGGACAAAAGTAAAATTAAAATACAATTGACTCTTAGATTAGGTGTTTTTACATGCCTCTGAGGGGCATTTTGTGCACAGGTGCTGCCACCTGCTGGCAATGAAAAGAATACATTTAAAACGCTTGAGTTTTTCTCTGAACTCTGGTCACCACCTGACCTACATATATGAATAAAAAGTCACTATCAAAGGCATTAAATAAAAGTTGTTAAGCAGCCACAAAGTAATTACTGTTTTGCATTTACAGGTAGGCCTATATCCTCACACAAATATAAATAAACAATTTGATTTTACAAGTTTTGTCAACAAAGAAAGATAAAACAACTGTAAGGGGTTTAATGATTTAATCAAGTAAATTATTTTTTCCAATCACCCAGACACTCCTTTGCCATGGTAAAGTGATGTATGGTTTTAATACAAAGTGAGAGGAAATTGGACAGCAGTGCAATTTTAACTGACAGAAACAATCCTTGAAGACAGAGGACACGGTATGATGGCACTGATGTACCAAACCATCTGAGATAGCAGTATTACTTTGTACTTTCCAGACAGGCATTGTGTTGTTTACACACTATAATGCTGATGAATGAAAGAGTTGACATAAGGAAATTAATACAGGAAAAGATGGAACCTGTTGCCAATTAAATTTTGCTCCATCCTATCCAGTAATTGGGAATTACATTTATCTCAATTTTCAGTTTCAGAGTCTCACAGGCACAGCAGAAACAGTAAGGTTAATCCATATTATTTATTGCTGTGCAATCCGTTAATCATGCAGTAGCAGTCAACATCAGAAAACCTCCCAGGAGATCAACTTTAACAGTGGAGGGGCAACACAACATGACACATCTTTCTCAACAGGTCACCAACCTTTTGTTTCCAAAATATAAATGCCATAAATGTTGCACTAATCACTTCCTATCTATTCTGAATGTTTTGGATTTTTATTTTTTTTTTCCAAATATGGGAGCAGGGCATTAACCAGAGATAATACAGCAAGTATTCTGATTGTTTTAATTTATTTTTTGCTCTCCTTTGCACCATGGCTACAGAGCTGATTGAAAGAGCCTTTGCTTTGCATCAGTATCAACACAGGTGACAATAAGGAATTTGTTTGGTTTTGGTTTGAAACTGGGGTCCAATTAGGCAGGGAGAAGAAGACATTCCACTATAGGGAAAAGGTGCAACTGGCGCTTTAAAACACACTGAGGTGAATAATCAAACCAAAATACAAACAAAAGGTACAATATATAAAATCTGCTCTCTCATGAAAAATGCAAACACAACCGCCCTTTAACCTTAGGCACGAATGTTAATCCAACAAAATAAATCTTCATCAACAATTTCTTGTTCAAAAATATGCTTTCATTTATGGCATCCACTTGTGGGATGTGCCTATGGATAAATAGCAATGAGGAAAAATGTGTGGAGACAAAAGGTTACTCCAACAATGTCAAATGTATAAAGTGGGATGAAAAGCACTGTCTAACACACACAAAAACTGTAAATATACAGTACATATTTATGTGGTAAACTTTCAAATCGTATAGGTCAAATATTGCAGTAGGATATTGGCGAATCAGTCAAAATGTGTTACATTTTTTTTTCTTTTAGGGCCACAATACCAAAAAAATAACATTAATCTCATATGTGGCTTCAGGAAATAAACTTCTCCTCAATATTAATAATATAGCTTCATGGGTAACATCAAGTATTTTCTCATTTCAGTTTAAGGAGTCTTAGTATCATAGTGTTAAAACACAGTACATACACTGTATATGTAAATAAAATCTGCACATTTTTGTACAGATTGTCCGTTCAGTGGTTTACCAATGGAGGTGGACTGCACTTAAATGAAGTCACCTCTGGGTTTAAGGAGTGACAGCTCTCTCAATAATATACCAGTCTTCATTTGCTAAATGCAGCAGCAAGCAACTACGCTATGTCACCCTGCACAGAGGCAGGGCTGCTCCCAATCTGCAGCTGAGGAAACCAGGTGACAGTTCAATGAATCTGAATTCAGCTTTTTATTAATTTGCAGATTCAGAATGTGCTGCCTGTTTCAGCATGGACCAGCTTACTGAGCAAAGATGAAGGTGGGTTAGCTACCAAACCAAAAAGTTCGATAACACATTTCAGAAAAAAGGAAAGATGACTTCTGCTATGTCCTTAAGATGAGAAAGGGTATCCAAAGAAAACAAGATCATTCTGCCATGAGATAAAAACTTGAATATTTTCAAGAAAATGTAGGATTTTGCATAGCAAAATGTACAAAGCTGCTGCTGCTGCAAAGTAAGACAGAGACAATAATATACAGGCTATTTACACATTTACACAGAAGGAGGAGACCATCTGGACTTTACCAGGCTCTGCCATGGGTGGTTTTAACAGTCGCTTCAAGGACATTGGGTCAAAGTAATCGCACCATCAGTGACCTGCCAGTCCAGTGACACTTCAGCACAGTGTGACAGAGAACGGAGTGCACAAATGTGACAGCAGAGGGTTTGAGTTTGTAAAGAAGCAGCTGCTGAGACAAAGCAAAAGGGGGAGCGGACCTTCCCTGGGTGTTAACAGCGAGAGAGGCAACAAGGGAACAGGACTCCTGGATGACTTGTATCAACATATCAGACATGATGCTGAATGGAGACAGTGATTCCCCAGCCCTCTGGTCCGAAGATAGACGAAGGAACTTTATGGAGGAGCTTTGAAGTAACTGAAGTCTACTGAAATGTAGACCATCAACGGCCTTACATCTGACCAATACATCCCAGTCCTCCCCCCTCAACCCCCTTCAGAACAGAGCTGAGGCCATCCTCTCCGTCCAGAGGCTCCTGCTCCACTTTACACACCATTGGCACTCATCTTGCTCTTCTGGGACACCTCCGTTGCTGCTTTAGCCTGCATAAAAGGACACAGTTTAACTATAATATCCAGGATTTCAGATTGAAAACATTACAATTGTGTTATTCTAGTAGACTAGTTTAGTTTTACCTGAGATTGCTGTTGGTGATATGAGGGTATTTTTGCAATTTGTACAACATTGCTAGAATGTCAATGCCAAAGATGCTGTGATAAACTTCAATTTAAATACTTTATATATATAATTTATCATATTTCTTATTAATGTTTGACCTATCATCTCACCATCAGCTGTTTAAATTAATCCTGGATATTGGAGCACTTTGTAAAGTCAGTGTCAACATGAACCCTATTAATTAATTATTGATCAACCTTCTGACATTTAAAACATAAAAGCTAACATTTATGCTACAGTGACAAAAATCACATTCAGTAGTAGGGTTTGTGTACAACAGTTGATTAATATTGTAAAATCATGAGTAAGTGCTACACTGGTGGATGTGAGTTGCGGAATTATTAAGCTTTTAAAATAACTTTTTACTGATACATGAACATGAATATCCAGGTCTTTTATTTGACCTAAGTAAGACTTCAGCCTGGGAAAAAATAGCTCAACTTCCTTTTTGATGCATGTTTGTTTAGCAATGTGTGGATGTGTTTATAAGAAATGGAAAGTTAGTATAATGGAGTGACAGCAGCTTTATAAACAGACCTCCCATATAGTCTTTAAACAAAGATAAACAGGTTTTAGAAAACCGACACTGAGAAAAAAGAGAAAGCTAGCTGCTGAAGCTTTTCTAAAAACAAAATGTGTATGCCACCAGAATCATTTGAAAAGGTGCTACAATAGAATTAAACAATACACAGGGGATTAAAAATGTGTTTGATGCCATGTAGTGTCTCTTTAAAAGGGAAAATGACTTGGAAGTGTGCGTGAGAGAGACAGGTCTAAATTTATCAGCTATTTTTAAACCTCACACAGATTAACTTGAGATGCTTTGACCAACTTTGCCAGTAGCGTTCTGCATCTGTGATGATTATTATTATTTATTATATGTTACTTATTACTTCTCTATCTTTACATTGAACAGGTTTCTAACCAGCATTTTACTTTCTCTGCTGTATTTCAGTTCTCATTCAAGAATGGCTGGCTTGCCAGAAAGGCGGCGTGTCATGCTGTGAGGGATTAGGCTGTCATGTGAGGAAGATCAAAGACAGGAAGAACTAACTGGATTATGTAACCTGTGTTGCATCAAACCCCATACTGGTTTCTGTGGATCTGAAAAGCTCCACACAATAATGGGAGCTCACCTGAAGAACTTCAGCAGGAGTCAGAGGTTTGTCCGACACCAAAGGAGCCTTGTCTCGCATTTCCTCCACCTTTAGCACACATATAAAAACACAAATATAAGAGAAAAGGCCCTGCCTAATGTTAAGGTCCTTCATACAACTGACAAAATTTTACACCAGCTCCCAGCATATAAAGAGCACACACCACTGTAGAGGCTAGATGGCCTTTCTTGTGATGTTAAAGAAAGTGAATTAGTGTATTTGCAACATGATTCAAATTGACTCTACAACTGAATGAGTTCTGGATTGGCCAGTGCTACACCCTTTTAATAACTTTTAAAAAACTTGAGTTAGTAGATTTCCTGTAATCCTAACCTGAACTGTAAACATAATCTGTTCATTATGGATAAGATCAAAGCCCTGTTTCCTGTCATCAGTATAGCTTAACTGTGTTATACTAATACACTGACCGGTCTTTCTTTGATGATGATAGCAGGGTCCGACAGCATGTCAGTGGGGACTGAGGTCGTGTTTGAGCCTGTATTCTCCACTGAAGGAGGAGTTTTCTACAAAAACAAGAACAAAATCTGATAAGAACAACACATCCCACATTTGGCAACCGACTCTGACTAATTGATTAGCGGTTAAACATTTGTTGATTCAAGGCAGAGCATTAAAGATCTCCTCTAGACATGAGTAATCCATATTAAATAAAGGTTAATAAGGGTCACTGATAAAGCTGCAGTGATTTGTTGATCAAAAGAAAATTACCCAGCAACTATTCTGACAACTGATTAAAGTTTCAGTTTCAACCAAATTCATGATATCTTGTTCCAGCTTTACACATGTTTATACATTTTGTTTAGACATAAAACATTTGGACATGGCACTTCTGAGTCTGGGAAGTTGTGATGACTGCTATCTGCAGCTGTTTACAATTCCATAGACCAATCCATTAGTCATTACATAAAATATAGGTTGCAGCCAAGACAATAAAAAAGGCAGAGCTGGAGAGCAAACACTGAATGGTACCAAACATCAGTGACCTGCATACCAGCTGTTTAACAGCAGGAATGTCGAAGTCGGGTTCAACTTTCTTTGACCTGCACAATCTCATGCATCAAGCAGACACATTTTCAAAAAGTTGTAAACAACGAACCTCTAGTTTGGGAACAGGTGGGATGACTGGAGGTTTTGGTTTGAGGTCAGTCAGGTACATGGCTCTGGAGAGCAGCAGCAGTGACGGAGGAACATTCTCCTTCAGGTGCAGGTCCAGCCACTACAGAGAGATCAACATTTATTATATTGGAAACAATGGAAGAACAAGATCCCTCAATAAGTCTGTTTTGAATTAACCGAAACACTCTTTGCCCCTTTTCCTAATTTTCTATTTTGTTCAACAATAACCAGAAAAATATTGTATACCTCATCTATGTAAGCAAAGATGTCATATAACATAGTAAATAGAAAGGAAAAGAAAATCTACTTATAACTTGTTTTTAACTACAATACTTTCGTGACATTTGTGTTGAATATAAGAATATAGCCCTTCATTCAGCTGCTCACCTGCTGCAGCTGCTGATGTAGCTGATCGGTGGTGAGACCCAAAGACCTCATCCCTCGACTACGACACGCAGCCTGTAACTCTGACACACTCATAGCTGCCACGCCTTCTGCTGCAATCATCTGTGAAGAAACAGAGAGGGAAGTCAGAAACTGCTGCATGAGCATGGGAAAAGATGACAGTTCTACATAGAGAGGGAATAATAACTTAAATTCTGTACCTTTTCAGTCGTTATACATGCATTTTTTGTTTGTTTTTTACATTCTTGACAATTCCCACATCATCCTTCAGTACCATTGGTGCCAGAGCCTTCTGCTGCTCGGCACCTAAACTACAGATCTCCCTCCCCCCACACATAAGACAATCAGACTCCATTGCAAGAGTAAAATCCAAACTCAAAACCCACCTGTTCAAACTGGCTTACTCACTCTTGACACTGTGCACTACACTGCCTTAGGTTGTTTAGTTTTAACTTGGTTTCAGTAATGGATTAATAGAGTCTCGCGTTTGGCGTTAATAATGTTTGACGTTGTTATCTTTGCTTCTGTAGGGTAACCTTGGGTGACTTGAAAGGCGCCACCAAATAAAAAGTTTCATTATTATTATTATAATTGTGGTATAAAATATATATTACTAACAACAAATTAAGATTATGCATGTTTCAGAGAACCAATTTCTGTTCATTTAAAATGAAAATTGGTTTGCAGCCTTGATTCATCATGGGACCTCAGTTAATGCTTCAGATTCCTGCAATAGTTACACACAGCAGCAAATGTACAAGGGAAATTACAAGATTACTGGTCTGGCAGTTCCCAGTTTCATAACCTTTGTTCATTTCTTCCTCTCATAGACTCAAAAACCATGTCGACACTCTGAGGCTCTATCTCACCTCGTCGTCTGCCTTGATGGTTCTGAGCTGCATCATCAGCTGAAAACGCAGCAAGTTGTTTGTGCCAATTGGCTGCAGCTCCAACAGTTTACACAGAGCCACCAGCTGGGGGCGCTCCAGGTGCTCCAGCGTCAGCTCGTCCTCAAACAGCTTCGAAAACCGGACAATGTCCTTGGTGGTGGGCTGCTCGCCTGTGCCCCGAACCTGAAAAGGACACACACGGTCACTAAAGCAAAGACGACATGTATGCTGTGCTTAATGACAACAGCTGCTTCTTTGAACATCCTCTTTGCATCTTAGAGTCCCTTTGTAGGACTGCAAATAGATATCATTTAATCAATTTATTTATTATTTTGTCAATTAATCTGCCCATTGTGTTCTCAAATATTTACAGTCAAACTTAAAACAGCAGAATTAAAAGCATTTTCATATCTAATCAGTACTATTAAATGCCACAAAATATGTAAAGTGATGTCTTGCTCTAATCCACCTGCTGAACATATTTGGAGAACCGTTGTGTCTCATCTTCTGTCTGAGCTTTTGCTTTATTCCTTCTAGCCATCTCAGCGATGGTCTCTTGAAGAAACTTGGCCAGCTCCAGCTTTGCTGCCAGGCCTTTCTTCTGCTTCTCCTCCTGCATGAAGAGCGAAGGACGGGGACACAGGTTAGTTTAAGGAATACACTTCCAATACAGCTGCAGTTTGATGCTTTATGATTTCTGCTCTGCCAAACACCGCACTGATAACACTGCAAATTCTCTACAGTAAAGTGTTTTAAACTTCTCATTGTGGCAGTTAGAGCTTTTAAAAATGTGTTAATCAAGTACAAAAAAAGACTTCAAACTATAAAAACAGTACTGTAATATAATATTTTGTTTGTTGTCAGTCCAGCTTTTCCTTTATGGTTTCCTAATATACTCATAGGTTTTCCACAATAACCTGCTTTCCAAAGTACAATATTTTGCCGTCTACTACAATTTAATTTTCTGTAGAACTAAAAGGTAAAACAGAGACCCGACCACATACAGTACATTATTTTGAATTATTATTTATTTTAAAGTAATACCAAGAAACATAATGTACTTGCACCTTCGTATTTTGATGATAGCTTGGACTATCATACGCTACATTTTATTGTAACTTATTTCATTATCCATCAACCCAATTTTTGACACTTTGCTGAGAACCTACCAACTACATGCTGTTTTTAATGTGCGGCCACATTTTCAGAGGCTGGACATGTCGGTGCTGTCCAGGAGAACGAGAAAATTTCTGTGAATCACTGAAGCGAGAACATCAGAGCTGACGGGTCGGCCAGACAGAGAACAGAAATCCGCTGTATTTCTTTTACAGGATATCAGAGCTCAATAAGAGGAATGTGGCGTTTTATTTTGGAACAATACACATACTTATACAGGCATTTTTTTAAGATATACTGCACATTTGTCAGGTTTGGAGAGCATGTATATTTCTTGCTACAGGTCCTAAAGTAAACAAAGATTAGATTAAGTCTGTCTGGCCTTAGGTTCTTTGTACAGCAGACATATCTGAGGGGTTATATAATTACAATGAACCTGTGGCAGGGTCAGTCAGGCGGCAGGGTGGGTGTGTGTGTGTGTCTGTGTGTACATGAACACATGCCTTTTTGGACTCTGTCTCAAAGGTGGAGGGTAACATCTCTGGGAAGAGTTTGAGGAAGACTGGAAGAAGGAACTCCATGAAAGGAACGATGATGAACACAGTGAAGGGCACCAGACGGAAGAGGTCAGCACAGGTCCTCATCAGCTGGAAACACAAAGAAATCACCATGTTAATGTGAAGCACGGATGGTAACGTGAGCCGGCATTCATGCGAGGTGCAGTCATCTTTGGAGGTGTGTTTGCATGTAAGCTCCATTACATGTGCACTGCCACTGTGCCAGTCCTCTTCTAAAATAGCCTGAATATAGTTTTACTGCGGCATGTGCACAACTTGGTTCGCTGAGGGTGCATATATTGTGTGCACCAATCAGTCAGAGAGGTGGACAGTATCAACATGTTCTTTTTCAATAATCTACGAGTGTCTTATCTCCTTGAATCTTATCTCTAATTTGCAAAGCTATGTTCAGGATTTATCTGATAATAAGAAGGATGAACTCAGCAGAGTCGACCTGGAGGGTCATAACAATTTTTAACATGATTAAGTTTTCTGAACAGGACTAAAACCTCCTCAGCTGACCACATCATGTGACACACTGTTTCGTAACTTGGATACCCATTCATGTAAAGGACTGACTGCACATGTCAGTAGTTAAGACAAGTAACGTTGTTGACAATTACTGACATTTGAACTGCTAAGCATTGTGAGTAAGGAGAACCAAAGGGATTTGCAGCTGTCACATGGTTAACAGATGATTCTAGATACAATCAGTATGGCTATGCAGGTTACATGACTAAGAGGACTTTAAAAAACAGCTTTACTATTGTAAAGTGTAGCCACCAAAGAGTACTTAAAGTATTAACTCCTGCTCAGCACACATCTTGGTTACAACCTAATTTAATTTGAAGGCTCCTACTGACCAACTAAAAATACAGTGACCGGATGTTGACATCATGTAGTTTATATAAAACAATTAGGAGTGGCCAATAATGCGATCAGATTTTTAAACTCTCAAATACTGACATTGCCTAGGAATCCCAGTTATGAACAAGCTTAAAGATAGACAGTTTATATTTAATACATTTCATTTTTCTCTAAAGTGCTGCTCTTAAGAAATTCAGTATTTTAATATTGTATCTAAAGAAGAGAGCATTTTTATAGCAAGTAGCTATACTATGCAGGAAATAATGTAAAAGTGTAAGAAAAACAATATCAGTACAGAATTGTAAGGCAATCAGTATTTGAGAGTAAGATTGAGCTCATCTACAAAACAAAGTGAAAGTCACTTCAGCTGAAACTGCAACTAAAATGTACTTTCATTATCAACAGATCCATATTTACTTTCTTGATTTCTTGCTATTCCTATGAATCTATTTGTGACATGTAAAAATGGGTAAGTACCCATTGGTCCAAATATAAACATTACATTTACTTTTAAATAAGGTAAAGATGAGCAGCAAATCTGAAGCTAATGTTTTACCTTAATGTCTTAACAATTAATGTATGATCTAAATATTTACAGATTAACTCACTATGACTTTGTCAGTCATAAAAACTGATTGAGTAATAATACAGTATTAAAACTTTCTCTGAATGGTGATTTACAGGACTGCCCGTCTCAACACACAACTGCACAGCTGCTGTTACATTTTGTACGACTTCGGGAACACACTGTACATTCACATTCCTTATTGACATGTAAAGGTGCAACACATTCAAAAGAACCCTGAAGCCATAAAATATATATCTCACTGACTTCCTGATAACAACACAGAAACAGAGCGACAGACCAACCAGAGTGACCACTTTATGAGTCCTTTCATTCAGACAGAGAACAAACCAGACGACTGAAATGAACCAGACAGACGTGCTGCTGTGACCAGAGGGCAACAGAACCCCAGGGCAAAACAAAGCAAAGATTTTAAATGGTGTGGGACACACGTGTGGGAAGATGGTCTGTTAATTTATAAACAAACCTGTTCTAAACACAATTTGATGCTTTGAGTCCTAACTGTTGAAGACATTCAATTTTTAAAAGCATTAGTTCAAAGTACGACTTGTAGTAAGTAGTTTCCTGAGGTTTATGGAAGACTTAAGTGAATAATGGGAGGAACACTTGGGGGATTCACTCCCATCAATGGTTTACAACCTTTTTACAACCTATACCTTTATAACTTTTTAACTGTGTACAAATATTTGCAGAACCTAAAGCCGAAAATAAATAAATAAAAACCTAAAGGCTTAGGAGACAAAAATTGTTTCAGACAGGGGGCAACTACAATTATTTAATCTGAAAAAAATAAAAATTATTTAATTTTTATGCTTGCCACATTCATTTGGCATAGATGGCTCCCAAAACTGCTTGTTGGAATTTGTACTGAATATACGATGATTTAAGGCCTACATGTTTAGGTAAAAAATATACTTCTGAAGAGTTTTGGTTTTACAAAAGGAGTAAAGTAATGTTGTATATGCAGTCGAGACCCTATGTGTCTAAAGACCTACTGAAAATCTGATGACAATACTGAAAAATACTAATAAAATCTTGAATAAATTCCTCTCTTGGCTAAAGTCAAGTGCATGTCTTTAATGTCGAGGCACAGTTAAATGCATGGCCTCAGTTTACACTTTTCTGACACCTTCTTAGCCAACATGAGCTGGGAACTTCTATCTGCATGACAATACTTTACTGATGGTAAATGACCTAGATGCCTATGCTTAACATAGGGGCGGATATAGTTCCACATAAACAAATACAGGGGCATTAAAGAGACAATGAAACTACACTATAATGTACTTTGAGCTTAACTTACCCTTCTCCTCTCCCGGCGTGTGAGCAGTTGTCCGTGCAGCAGCCTCCACACCATCCTGCCTGCAATCTTGATATCAATGCCAAGTAACCGAAAGCCATTGTAGTAATGCTTCAACTCATCCACAATCCTCAGATATAAAGCCTTTTTTGCGACTGCCCTCTCCACTGGAGGGACGGCGGCCGTTGTAGTGGCAGTGGACGTTGGAGTGGGAGTTGATGGAGGCTGGGACTGGGGTGCAGCAGCTGCAGAGTCCTTTTTGGTTCCTGGAGAAGCATCCTGGGAGGTGGTTGGTAAAGGTTTAGTGTCCTCCTGCTTTACATCCTGGAGCCAAACACCTGAGCTGTGTAGAGACCGGGCGAGCAGGGCGGAGTTGTGGCCGACAGCATGGCCTCGGTAACAGTGTGGGGAGCCGTAGCGAGTGTGCCTGAGTGTCAGTAAGGACGAGACCTGGCGAGGAGGGTCTATGTGAAGATAGGCTTTGGAAGTCAGAGAGGAGCAGCTGTGCCTCTTGGATAACAAATAAGACCCCCTGTTGACAGCAACAAGAGAAAAACTGGTTAGTTATTACAAAATGCACAAGGAGGCCCTAATACATGTAAATAAAGTACATGAAAGTGCTGAAACATATATTTAATGTTCTGATCACTGTATACATAACTAAAATTCCATAATGCTGTTATGAATCAGTCAGATGATTAATAGGTGACTGACTGGCTGAAAGATAGTAATATGCACATGCAACGATAATAAACATTATCTTTAGTTGCAGCCTTGATTGACTCTGGTAGCTTGCAGGCATTTCTAGTCATGTGTGACACTTTTTTGACTACATGTTGTTCTAATAATCACTAAAATGACAATACATATAGTTACTTGTTGCAGGCAATATTATGCATTATCTACAAAACAATTAAAAACATAAAGTGAAGTCTTGAATCGCTTGTTTTGAATGATCAACAGTCCGATCCAAAGATATACAATTATAATGATGTTCACAGAGACACACAAAAGCAAAAGATTGACTCAGAAACTAAAATAAACATCTAAATGCGTTTTCCCTCTATACCTATTTAAAGTGTCCAGCATGGTGTTTTTTGTAAATAAAGGTAAAGAAACAAAAGTTATGTTATACTTTCAATCTTGAATCGAATCCACTTCCATTTTTAAAAAACAACACGAGGAAAGCGATTTTCTGCAATTGTCTTAAATGCCTGCATTATTTACATCCATGTTTTCCAGCTCTTCATCCCTGACTCTACTGGCACATTTCTACACTTCTTGGAGCTTCAAGTGCAAATATATTTTGCTTGTGGGGGCAAAATAAAAAAAAATCTTTCCTATTCGCGGACCTATCAGCTCTTGCATCATTAGTAGAAACCGCAGTAGTTGTATTTACATCTTGTGTGTCATGTATGAGGCACACTGAATGGGTTTCACTGCTGCAGACACTGTAAACATCGACTGCTTCTTTGTCTCTCTTTAAACATCGCCGAGCTCACACAAGAGTTCGTAATTACTGCTATTAAACTCTGTGTGGTGAACCAGTTCTGCACGTCATTAACATCTGAGAGGCCTGTGCTGCTTACTTACCTTGATCTTGTGACTGCAAGGAGCACCTGGTGACTAAAGACTGCCATTGCAGGGACAGGTTACAGTTTTCTGTTGGAAGCACACATGGAGAGCGAGAGCGAGAGAGAGAGTTAGTTGGTGTCTGGTTACAGCTCACCCGTACGGTGCAGCAACAGGCTGACTGGAAAAATACAACAAGAAATACACGAACAACATCTGCCCGATAATACACAGTCCACTGCGGTAACAAACACATGTCAGACGTTACGCTTTACAAGTTAGCCAACTATAAATGACATAATAAGACGGATCTAACACTGGCACTAACACAGCCGGAGAGCCGGTTAGCTTATTATTATGTAACAACTCGACAGCAACATAGCTCGCAACTCATCTGACAGATATAGTACATGTCAGTCTGTTCCATGTAACTGCTTGATATATCGCTGAAATTAAAAAATACTTATTCTAAAAGTTAATCAAGAATATAGAAATAACCATACATGGGCCTCCCTTACTGCCAACCGTCAAGTGTTACATACTCTGCTACGCTTAAATGGACCTAACAGAATGCTAAACTCAAATGAAAATCCCTAATATTTTTGCTATTTATCCACAAATCAGAGCCACTTATGTATTACTAAATTCAGAAATCTATATTATCTTAACAACCATCGATATATTACAACTATACCACCGTTACAAGTTGCCGGTTCGATAAGATTCCCTTTAGCATCAAGCTAACAAATTCCCCATTAGCTAGGGAACCTCCGCTAGCCTGTCCGGTTAGCCTGCAGCTGGCTAAGCTAGCTGGTGAAATGGCAGTCAGCGGATGACGAGCCCACTAACCTCCAGCGTCAATGACGGAGCTATGGCTGCCGCGGCTGACTGGGCGTTGTAAGGCTTCTCGGTGAGACGAGAATAATATAATCCATCCACAACAATCGGTCAAGGTAAACGGGAGCGACGAAAGTAACGGCTGATGTGATGATAACCCCATTTACAGTGGGTTTATACTTTTAAAGTCGTCGTGTTTCAGCTCGGGGCCGTCCGCTCGGCATGCGCAGCCTTCCCAGGCAGCTGCACTGAAAGGTCATACTGTACATGCGTGAATGTTGTGTGCGTACCCGCCCAAGATCGTCTGTGCTCGGAAAGATGAACTACTCTGAGGAAAAAATCATCTTTCCTCTGAGCGCTTTGTATAACTAATTTAAATTACTCAAGTACTGTATTTAAGTATAGACTGATATTGAGGTACTTGTACTTTACCTGGGTTTTTCCATAACTTATACTTCTACTCCACGATGTTTCAGAGGCAAGTATTGGCAAGTATTGTGTACTGTATGTTTAACTCCACCGCATTTAGCTTAAAGCTTTGGTTACTTTCCAGTTTGAGATTTAACATAAAAACGTGATCAATTTTAAAGTCATTACAACCCTTTTTAAATAAAGCTGCATTCCTATATACAGTAGTTTAAGCAGAATGTATGGAATATATATCAACAATCTAAGTAGGTCCATTCTCCATAATGGGTACTTTTACATTTGATACTTTCAGTAAATTTTGATGCTGATCCTTTTGTAGTTTAAGTTAAGTACAGATTTAAATACAAGTCTTTTACTTTTTTTTTTACTTTTATTAATTTCACAGTGAGGTATAAGTAGATTTATTTAAGTAAAAGATCAGAATCCCTTTTCCACCACTGCAGTGGGAATAGGTTGACTTTGGAATAAGAAAAAAGATTATTAAGTTGAAATATAAGGAACAATTCTTTAAAGCTCGACAGAATTTTCTGTTTTTTACATTTGCAAACTTCTGGAAATTTTGTATATTGTATATATCTGTATATATCTTAAATATTTTTTGTACGTAGTCTACTCTATTCTTGTTATATTCTATTTATGCTGCTGTGTTTCACTGATAAAACTTTTCTTAATCTTTATTTATATTTATAGTCCTCTTTTTGGTCTTATGCACCAATATACCACAGTAAATGTATTGAATGTGAAACTTAGAATATATAAAACTTATTTTGATTTTGATCACAATTTCCCTTCACTTCTGGCAAAATGATTAAATTTGCTTATCCCAGATACTGTCCTGAGCAGACTCTGTTTCTCCTTAGGCATCAAGATAAACCCTTTCCCACTGAACTGACTGCCATTATTGGTTTTAAACTGTATAAACATAAAAAGTTGTCTTACTTCTTTTCTCCTCAAAACCAGTTTCTGAATTAAATAGATTTTTGAAAATTCCATTCACATGATGATGCTGACATTTAATATTTGTCCATATTTTTTTTGACAGCTGAAAGATTGTAAACCATCATGCATTGCTTTGCAACAAGGCTTGGCAATATGGAGAATATCAAATATCGCAACATGTTTGACCAAATACCTTAATATTAAAATCCTTGTGATATTGTGGGAATGACTTTAGTGCTTTCATTCAATATTTTATTAATATGATTTTTGATAACCATCATTGATGCTAATTATAAATTAGTGGGTCAAATTACATTTAGAACAGCATCTGTGAAGTAATCTCATCTCAAATCAAGATATCAATATTTTATTGATATATTCCACAGTCCTCACTTTGCCAGGTGGTTTAGCTGTTGGACCCCCTGGCCAGAAAGACCTTTACCTAGAAAATGTTACTCAAAGAGACACAAATAGGCGAGTAAGAGATGCAAAACAACCACAAAGAAACACAAAAGATAACTGGTCAAGCATTGTTTAAATGTAAATCATCTGAGTCAATCATTAACCAAAGGACCTGTAAATAATAGGGATGATAATAGTCTGCTCTGAGTCAAAAAACTGTCTGTGATGATGAAATGAAATAATCAGATGAACGAAACATGTCAAGCCATAGATTCTTAACATAAAATGTAGACATAAAGGCTTTTATACCTTCAATCAGAGTATCTAGTATGTTTCTTAAATTACCAACCAATAATATGGATTTTCAAGAAATGAAAGCTGGACAATCACTGTTTTCATTTTTTTTTTTTTTTAATCAGGCATCTTTTTATTTGTTTTATTATGCCAAATATCATGTATTGGCATGCCATTAATTTTGTTAAGTGGAACAAGCTTCAGATATATTGGTAAAAGGAAAATGCTACAGAAAGGAAAGAAAAACCTCAGAAAAAAGCAAGTGTTTTTTGTTTATGTGTTCGTTTGCTAAATTATTCTTTACGAACATTTTCAGGTGCTCTGATGCATACATTTTTCACACTGTCACCTAAATAGTTGTGCCCGTAAGTCGACTGAGGACTGCAAACATTTTGGTACCCGGAATTTTAGGCAGAGTGAGAGGTCACTCATTTGCCCTCCCTGCAGCCTCAGATCAGGCGAGGAGGCGTATAAAAGCCAATCAGAGACGCTGCTGCAAACGTAACTACAGCATCTGCAGCGCGTTGTGATCAGGGTGGAATAAAATAATAAAAAAACAATTATTTAATACTGTTCGAATCTTTCAGCCTTGAATAATATCACAATATTAAAATATATATATATATATTTAGGGCTTTGTATGCTTTTTACGTCATCCTCCTCCTCAAATGAAACATGACACACGAATTTCCTCTTTCATTTCAGTGTAGGTGTGACTTCTATTACATTTGCGCCTCTTGCTCCTTTTTGGCCTGCATTGTTTCTTATTAGAGTGGATGTAGTCAGAAGTAAACTACACATCCCGGAGTGCTCCTGTAAACCCCCTCTGGTCCGGATCTGTGTGATTTTGGCGCTGAGCTGCAGGAGAGAGCGACCACCGGGCCTGGACTAGAAAAGCAGGGTGCTTTTGTTAAACCGGAGGAAGAGGGAGCTAGAGATTATTATTATTATAAAGACTGCTCACAGGAGGGGGCGAGAATTGAACATATCTATCAGTGGCAGGGTTTCTACTAGCTAAATGCTCCATACATTGAGGAAGAGCCAAGCTTTGGGATTGGGCAGCGACCAGATAGCGTAACACCCCCTCCTCCTCTCTGTGGAGAATTGCGTTAAAACGAAAAAGGAAAAGGCCTGCGCTTTATCTATATTACTGGATTTTTTGATTATTTTTCTCCTTCTATATTAAACGAGGAACCGTTGCTGGCTGGTGTATGTGTTTAGAATGGGACACGCTGAAGGTATTGATATATTTTAATATATATCCCACTGCATCTCTCGACTCGGCATCAAAATCTGTGCTGCTCCTTGCTCTCCTCTTTAGCGATAAGCGTGTTTGCCATAGCTGCTGCCTGCTGCATGTTGTTGTCCCCCTCTCTCCCTGTCTTCCCTCGGACCGTTTTTGGGGTCGTAGCTAGCTTATTTTAAGGCACATTTCTCTCCAAACTGCCAGTGATGGAGGTATAATCACGCCAGACAATTTGATTTAAAGGGGCAAAGGCAGCCATATTGGCAATGGAACGTTAGCTTAGCCAACATTAGCTTCTCTTTCATCTTCTTTCATGTGTCGTTCACATTAACGGCTAAACAATAACTGGAAACGTTTAGTCGTGTGTTCCAGAACACTAACGCTCATATCCCCCCGTGTCGTGTTTGTGTGCTCACATTCAGTACGGTCCTCATCTTTTACACGACAATTCCCTTATTAAGCCAGGTAGCTTTAGGCTAACATCGCAGAAAGCTATAAGATCTTTCAGTGAAACGCTTTTTTTTGTCTGCGCAGTCGGGTTTTCCACACTTGTGAGCAGGTATTAATGTCCCCCATCTACTCACATGAACCCTAAAATAACTACACACTCCGCTATAGGTAGCTTGTGACCGTTAGTTGACACCTTTATGGATGTTTACATCACCGTTATCCACCTTTGCCAACGCTGGGCAGCCTGAGATTGTCCACAAATTAAACCCCAATCAGTGGATTAGTCCGTTCACCGTGCAAGGCTCAACAGTTTTAACGCGATTATTTCATCATAATGGATATTAAAAGTGTCAGGAATAAGTGGGTAAAGCAGGCGCTGGTGGCTGCTCTTTGTTTTGTTTGTGATAGCAGGCCACCATGTGTTTGTGTTGATGAAATAAAAACACTAAATGATCAGTAGTTGTGTAAAGAGGCTCTGCACAGATGATTGATGGCCATAAAAGTAAATTTCCCAATTTTGGTTATATGCTACCTTAAATTTATTGTGTGTTTTTAGAGCAACATAAAAATTATTGATAGTGACTTTTGGATTAGTCTTTGCTGTTTTAGATAGAGTTTGGCCATTCAAGTCCAGTTATTGTCCACTAACATCCAGACTGGGCTCATGCAAACATTTTTTTCTTTATTATTGACTAATCTGCAAGTATTCCAATCCATTAGGAATTTTGGCTATGAAATGGTGAGTAAGGACTCACTGAAATTCTTCAGAGCCAAA
Organism: Hypoplectrus providencianus; assembly: GCA_028566105.1. Lineage (NCBI taxonomy): Eukaryota > Metazoa > Chordata > Actinopteri > Perciformes > Serranidae > Hypoplectrus > Hypoplectrus providencianus. Next base: position 20,105,108 of record JAOWBC010001486.1, read on the forward strand.
ATAAAAAAATTTTAATTGCTAGTTGTGTCAAATCAGCAGGCCAAAAATGAAAATAAATAGTTTATTACTAAAGAAAAAAAAAGCAATATTGTTGCTTGAACAGGGTTTGTGCAAAAGTTTGGAAGTGAATATACTTCTTAAAAATGCTTGATTTCCAAAACTCTGTTGTCGTCTACACAATCATAAAATCCAAAGATCTTTTAACATTTGATATGAAGCAATCCTATCATCATACTTGTTTGTTGTCTCCTGGAGTGTTGGAATTCTGTGAACTTTATTATGCATATACACAAGCTGTCTTGTTATGATCAAGGCTTATAGAGTCTGAATGTTGTTTTTGGAAACCTTTAAAGTGTTTGAATGTTACTCTGAAAAATCTGTGTGAATCCTCTCAACATTTTGTCCAATTAATCTATAAATCGCATCAGCTCTCGAGGTTTATTAAGAGTAGATGTTACATTTCATAGATGCAGTATGTGTTGTCAGGATGGTACTTTCTGTCAAATATTTTATGACTTAATGAAGCATCAAGGCTGTATTACCCAACTGGTGTGTGGTTGGCAACGATTTTGTTTGCCAGGCATGAAAAATTGTTTTCAAATATGCACAACTAAAGCACAATGTTAGCTGAAATTGTAACAGCCGGTGCTACATTTTTTTAAAGATTTTTTTCCCGCACATATTGGACTATTTCACAGTGTAGATAAAGACAGGAAATATAAAATACGACATGCAGCAAAGGTCCCTGGCTGGAGGCAAAACAATGATGTTAAATTTATATGTTATGCTGGCATGTGTCTAAACCATGAGCCCACTGTTCCTATAGTTTCGCTTAAACCTAAGCTTAATGTTTCCTTGTGTGAAATTTTTACTAAAAAAATAAGATTATAATATACTTAAATGGTACATGTTCCTAAATGCATACAAAAACATGCACACAGCATCCTTGGGGCAGAGGAATGTCTCAGGGCAGGAGCACTGGTAGGTTTCTGAGCCTCTGATGGTCATTTAATTGCAAAAGATATATATACTTTCATATATATAATGGCAAGTTGGTGCAACATGTGTGATCATTTCTCAGGGCTTCATGAAGGTTAAATGAAATGGTCTGGAACAATGGCCTAGGTGTTAGAAGAACTGTGTGTGGTTGGGATAATTAGCGATAATTAATTAATTAGAACCCCCCTGTGTCTCATTTAACCAAATACATCTCTGTCAACAGGTCCAGTCAAAGAAAAAGACAGTTAAGGATGCAGGAGCCCAACAATGGATTTCTCCTTCTCTTTCATGCAAGGGATCATGGGAAATACAATTCAGCAACCCCCTCAGCTCATTGACTCAGCCAACATCAGACAGGAAGGCATCTGCGACACCGGCAGTGATCCAGGCGAGGATGGTGGTCCCTCCTACGATGCTGCCCTGGATGCAGAGTTTTCCTACCCGCCCTCAGCCTCGGAGGACATGTCGCAGGTCTCCAACGGCTACCCGCCCGGTCTGGGCATGTACGAGCCGCAGGCCAAGTTCTCCATGTACTCGCAGTTCCCCAACGGCTCGGCTAACGGCTACGGGGCCATACGGAGCTACGGAGATCATGGTCTCATGCCGGGGGAGGGGACGGTCCTGAGAGGCCCGGGTCTCCAGGAGAGACCTTTGTCTCCTGTGTCCCCCCCTCTGCCCACACATCACCCACACCTCCACCACCATCACCATCACCCCCATCACCACCACCACGCGCACCACTTCCACTCGAACCCCACTCACATACAAACTCACCCGCACCCACAGAGTCCTCCACGGCCGCCACCGCTGCCCTCTCAGCACCACCTGCCCCACACGCCTCACATCATGACCCACACTCTTCCCCCTCCTCCCCCGTTACTCCTGCCCCCCTCCAGTCCTCCCCCCTCCCTTGTGGACAGTACCCCGTCCTCTCAACCCTCCCATGCCCTATCCAGCACTCCCGGTGGGGTGCTGAAGAAAACCAGCTCTCCAGAGATCAAACTAAAGATCATTAAGACGTATCAGAATGGGAAAGAGCTGTTTGAATCTGCGCTGTGTGGAGACCTGCTGCAGGAACTGCAGGTAATGTGTGCACCAAGTCCTTTTTTATGTCTTTTCACATGAAAGAGGAATTACAATGAAATGTAACAATGATCATGATACTTGATTTTTCATAAACTGTTTCTATCCAACATCTTAAGAGCTTGTTTTTTTTTTTTTCAAATAAGCACTTTACCATTAACAATGACCATTTGCATATCATTCCTTTCACCCATGTTACCATAATTTATTAAAAATGACTTCTTATCCATCTTTATATCCTTTGTGAGTTGAAGTCAATGGGGGATGCGTTACGAAGCGTGTGTGTAGCTCACCTTTGCAAGTGTTAGACAGTAGTGCAGGAAGTGTTGAAGATAGTAAGATTTTATTGAATATCCATGTGTTTGGGATGTACTAAGCATAAAACTGGATAAATGGGACTTTGATTACACTGTACATGTTGTTTAAAAGTTTATGTTTTGCACGCCAAAGTTAAAAAATACAAGGTATCACAGGATAAGTAATTAATTTACAAGTTTGTTTCAGGGTAAACTACTTCAAAAGCAAAAAGTTACTTGTATATTAGAATGTGAAAATTAGTAAATCTACACATTTTGGAGACTGGAGCCAGCATAGCGTGGCATTTTTTCTTGAGTAATGGCTTTAGTGTTAAATCCATCATCTGAAATATTACAGAATAGTTCTGTTTATTTGTTTAATTGGCTATACATGAAAGGCTTGTATTAAATAACAAGGCAGAGTATAATGAAGCACAAAGAAACAAGTAAATATGAGTCTGATCTGTCCCATTAAAATTCATATGGAACTGCTACACTCTGTGCTTCTTGGTTTACTTTTATTCATCTTCAGAAGTGGATATCTGAGGAGGTTTTGAGTTTAGAAGACTCAGAAAACCATTTTTTGTTACCATTTTAAAGTTAACTGATGTCTCATCACCACAGTTTTGTTTTTTTCCTTCTATTTCCAACTCCTCAGAAGGAGTCTCAGAAGAACGAGGCCACTCAGATGCAGCGCAGACATGAGAGGAAGAAGGAGAAGAGGAAAAAGAGTGCGAGGCTACAGCTGCAGGTCCAGGAACAGAACCTGGACCAGAGCCAAGCTCAAGCAGGTACCATGGAGCAGACAGAGGACATCCACATCCAGCCCCAGCCAACAGAAACACCCCCAGCCCAGACAGAGAAGCCTCAGAAGACCGTTATCAAAACTGAACCAAAGACGCCGAAGGCAAGAGCGCGACTGTTCACTCATCACAGCAGCCTGAAACCTTTTAACATCACTCACTGATTATAGTCGACACCTGCGTTTCAAAGCAGAACAGAACAATAACTGGTTTATGTGTCTGTTCAGGTTCCGAAGGTCCATCACCCATCAGTAATCCAAGAGACAGGCTTCTGTAAGGAGTTTGTGATTGGGGACCTGGTGTGGTCCAAGGTGGGCACCTACCCCTGGTGGCCCTGCATGGTCTCCTCTGACCCGCAGATGAAGGTGCACACTCGCATCAACACCAGAGGTATGGGCCTGTTTTCTTTCACTGATGTATGAATGTGTGAGGACTTCAATGCAACAGCTTGTTTTCATTTCTTGGTCTGTTTGCAGGTCACAGGGAGTATCACGTCCAGTTCTTTGGCAGTGTCGCAGAACGGGCGTGGATCCATGAGAAGAGGATAGTCCTGTACCAGGGGAAGCAACAGTTTGATGAGCTTCAGGCTGAGACGCTGCGCAAAGCCACCAACCCTGTGGAGAAACACAAGGTATGCACACATCCCCCTCAGGAATGCTATCAGGATTCACATCACATCTCTTTTACTTTTATATTTAAAAATTCAACTTACATTTTTGTATAAAAAAATCTTTCATGTCCACAAAATGACCTTATTTACTGTAAAAATAAATGAATGAGATTTAAGCAGAACAAATTATTTTTTTCCATTTACTGGAATTATATTACCAATATTAAATAAAATAGAAAAAATATTGTTTAATATAATAAGGACACTGCTTATTTATCCCATGCACTTGTAGCATTTTTAAACCATCATACATTAATTTGCTCCATTAAGAAATAATATTCATGCGTAGTCTCCTATGCTCTGGATGTTTTCTTCTCCAGCTTCTGAAGCCTATCCCTCAGCGGGAGCGCTCTCAGTGGGAGGTGGGTGTGGGTCACGCCGAGGACGCCTTTGTTATGACGCGGCAGGAGCGAATTGACAACTACACCTTCATCTACGTCGACCCAGACCCTAATGAAGGCACATCCAGCAAGAAACCTAACATCAGGGCTGAGAAACGAAACCGGCGCTCCAGTGGCTCCGTCAGTAAGAAGGAAGAGGGCGGCATGAAGTCGCCAGAGAGAGAGCAGCCGCCACGGCGGCTTCTGCCACGCAGACAGTGTAGTGTTTCAAACACAGACGACAACACAAACTCTCAGGCCTCGCATGAAGACAAGAACCTGAGGGGGGACCAGCGTAATACCAGCTCCCCAAAACAGAATACTGGTTGTGATGCACGAACGCAGCAGGACTCGCCGCCACCAGTCAGAGCCTGGAAAACAGCAGCCGCCAGGAAGCTTCTTCCTCTCTCCATAACCATGAAGAGACTGAATGTGGAGATCACAAAGTGTGACTGGCCTCTCCTGCAGAAAAAAGCAGCTCTGTCTCCAAAAAAAGGCAAAGAAGAAGAGAAGGAGGAGAGAGTGGAGAGAGAGGCCCGGCAGCCAGACCTGGGATACTGCTCGCCTGAGGTCTGTGTAAATCAGATGGGAAAATATGCAGCTAAATCCCTAGGGTACTTTGTAATTCAAATGTCGATGCTTTAACAGGACAGCAGAGCTAAACCTGAGCCCAGTCCAGAGGAGGAGGAAGACGGGGACGAAGGGGAGGAAGACGGGGAGGAGAGGAGAGGCTCCCCTGCCAGTCGGAGGAGTGAGGAGGGAGGAATGCAGCCCACCTCCTCTCCTGGATCACACCACAGCAGTCCACACGGTAGGTATATCAAAGACATGCAGAGAGTGGAGATTTAAATGTTTATGTTGATTTGATGAATTTTTTACATGTTTATAAAGTCAGAAAGAGATGCAGTTCAGTATTGTTTTGCATTCTCAGGTTCTCAAGAGAGGAAGCTGCAGCGGCGGTCAGTGAGGAGCAGGTCTGAGTCAGAGCGAGGCAGCGACCCCGTCCCGAAGAAGAAAACCAAAAAGGAACAGGTACCAGTCCTCAGCAGATAATCTGGTGTTCAGTACGAAAACAGCACTGAATTAAAGAAATACATGCAATTGCAAAACTTCTAGTTTGTTTTATTTTTATTGCATGTCATACCCTTCTCTGCACGTTTAGTTTTTTAATATATTTTTTTTCACACAGTCAGTGAAAACTATTATAAAATCAATATCATAATTTTCTACATTCCAAATGTCTAAACAGCAAGACTTTTTTTATATGGTTTTGAGTTGTGTATTTACTTTATCCCAAATGTTTTCAACAATTTTCATTATTTTAATCACTTTTAATACCACTCTGGAACTGCCTCACACTAGCTTCCTTCAACCTGAACAAGCACAATGATAACTATTATGTCTGACCTCCTTACAGGCTGAGATGGCTCCTGAGACCACAATGAGGACCGGTTCACAGAAAGGTAGGGGATCATTCTTTCATGCCTCCTGTTGTGGGAGCTCCTTTGTACTTTTAAAGAAGTGAAATCCATATTTTTTTATTGCATCCGTGCTACGTGATCCTATAGGAGCCAGTGAGATCTCAGATGCCTGCAAGCCCCTGAAGAAGCGAAGTAGAGCATCAACAGATGTGGAGATGGCCTCTTCTCAGTACAGAGACACCTCAGACTCTGACTCTAGAGGCCTCAATGACCCACAGGTGAGAAACACACAACACACACACATAAGAAAAGTCATGTATTTTTGTTTGCATTTTCTACTCCTGTCAACATTTAAGGTTTTAAAACAGGGGAGGCATTTTTTTGGCGGGTGTGGGTATGTTTGCCTCAGTAGTGCACCTACACTGCCAAAAACATATCTAATGTAACATAATGTTGGATCAGGCTCGGCATATCAGGGTTGCAGTGACCAATAAGTTGAAAATGTTGGCACTGTGTTTCATACAGGATCTGGCAACACAGGTGACATCACATGAACATATAAAATTCATGCATCCAAATATGATAATTATTTATAAAATAGTTTAAAGGTCATACAAATTATAGTCTAGTTTCCTGAAGAAACAAGAAAAAAAAGAGCTCTAAGAGATGACCTCGAAATATGGCATATTCAGTAATGTGCAGGACTTTTTTTTTTTTTTAACTTACATCACAATTGATGCTGGGATGGTTTGAACTGATTTCTCATTTAAGGTGGATTTTTTATGCACATTTGAAAGCTGGCTTACATAAAGGACAGTCCTTGCTTTTTTATACTGCATTCCTCCATTCAGAACTTATCCCCTCTGTTTATCTCACAGGGTTTGTTTGGGAAGAGTCTTGATAGTCCAGCAGCAGCAGATGCAGACGCTTCAGATACTCAGTCCGTGGACTCCGGCCTGTCCCGTCAGGACGGCAGCACCGGCAAGAGAGACACCGTCTGCCAGGTTAGTGCTGCTCATGATTCATCTCTGATGTACTCTGTTTCTTCCACAAGCATATTGAGCAATATGAACCTTGTTTGTTTGTGTTTGCGTGAAGATCTGCGAGGTGTACGGAGAGGGTTTGGTGGTGTGTGAAGGTGATTGCAGCAGACAGTTTCACCTGGAGTGTCTCGGTTTGACGTCCCTACCTGAAGGCAGATTCACCTGCTTGGAATGCAGAAATGGTGAGTGAATGGGAGTTCGCTGCATCAGATCTTTTGTGTTTGACTCTGTTCTGTCAATGACTAAATCATTGTCATTCTTCTTTTTAGGCAATCATCCTTGTTTTAGCTGTAAGACGGCGGGCCGGGATGTAACACGCTGCTCTGTTTCTGGATGCGGTTGTTACTACCACGAGGATTGTGTCCATAAACTCCCCGGCACAACCAGCAGTTCGGACGGAGGCTTCTCTTGCCCTCAGCACAGCTGCTCTACCTGCTGCCTGGAGCGAGACCTGCAGCGAGCCAGTAAAGGTGAAACAGCCTTTGCTTTGTTGTTCAGTTTCTGTGATTTCCTGTTTGTGGAAACTGTGGGGTAATGAGCCGCTGCAACATCTGCAAAGTGTGATGAAAGCATATGAAAAACGAAACTTTGATTTTCCATTACATTTAAGGTTTCTAGCTGATAATATTGAACAATAGCTACAGAAAAAAACGCCAAAATATTGAGTGCTAGGGTCAAGGATGCACTTCCCTTTTGCAAGAGGAAGAAACTGTTTTTAAAAGGAATTTAGGTTGAGAAAGAGAGGACTGATGTACTACTTGATGTAATCTTGCACTGCATATCCTGATGAATATTTGGTGGCGCAGTGTTGCGACAAACATTCGCATTCAACTGAAACTTAAAATGTGTCTCTTTTTAGTTCGAGGTGAGAGGCATCAGAGGGCTGCAAGTAGTGCCATGTTCCTGGAAAAGTGTTTCAAATGATGTCCTTATTAGTAAAATCCCATTTGGAAAAAGGAAGAGATGCATTTGTTTCCAAAATGGAGCAGGACATATTTTCATTGCATACTTCAGTGATTTGATTTTCAGAGAGCTACTTTCTCAAACATTCCACTTTATTAAAAAAAATTTAAAATCTTCTTAGCTCTTAAACATTATTGAAAACAATGTACTAGATAGACTGCCAATTATGTAAATTACATAACAGTGAAAAATAAAGAATAAATGGAGTAAAATAAATAACTAAATAAACATAATTACTTTTCAGTTTCAGTCAATTCCTGACCTTATAATAGCATCATTTCTATATCATGCAAGTCATCCTTTTCTGCATTCTATATTGTGTAAAAAAACAATTTCATAACAGAACTTATTAGACAGCATATACACCAATAGCAATAGGCCTTAAATAGACCAATATCAGCCAAACTGTTAACTGATATATCTGTCAGTCTCTGCTATTAGCCACCCCAAAGAAGTACCAAGTCTTATTATTTTTCCCTCTTTATTTCCCTCCTGATATACTTTAATTACAGCTGGAACCCATAAAGCAATCCAACCTGATTTATTTTAAAACTTCTGCAGTGACAGAGTGAATCTTCCCACTGCTTAGTGTGAGCTGCACAGGATCACAGCAACATGACCGAGGGAGCACCACTGGGTCTGACCCTGAGTGTCCCTCCCCTCTGTCTCCCATCCAGGTCGTTTGATGCGATGCATCCGCTGTCCGGTGGCGTATCATACAGGAGACAGCTGCGTGGCGGCAGGCAGCGTGGCTGTCACCCATCACATCATGATCTGCAGCAGTCACGGCAGCACCAAGAGGAACGGCCTGCTCACCTCGCCCATCAACGTGGGCTGGTGCTTCCTGTGTGCCAGAGGTAAGCTCTCACACCTGCACACACTAACAACCTTCCTCTCCTGCAGCCCTGATTATTTTCTGAATAATTTTAGCGGTGACCCTTAACAGACACACGTGGAAGCTCTTAATTCCACTGCACTTGTTGATTTTGTGACGAGCAGCAAAATCAGTTCTTTTTATTTACATTTCACATTGGAGCGTCAACAGGACCTGATTGCCCTCCATGATTGTAGTTTTTTCATCTTTTAAAGTCACAACATCAGAAACATGTCATGTTTTACAACTGAAACTTCACTCAATTAGTTAAGTGTGCCTTTTTAATATTCCATGTTTCGTGTTTGGCATTTATGTTCATGAATAGCAGCACTGTGAAATGTAATGTTTGTTTTCCATCACGATACTAATACTATGAATGATGCAGGCTGCTACACTGCACTCCACTTAAACAATCCCATCTGTCCTGGATGGTGATGAGAATTTCCTTTTTTTATTTTTTTAATGCCATCCAGTGTAGATCTGATGTTTTGCTTGTTGATCAATAAGTTGAGTGCACTGTTTGGCCTCTTTGTGTCAGGCCAAACTTTGTTTTACTTGTTTCTTCTGTTTGTGCGTGTGTGTGTATGAGACTGTGAGTGATTGTTCTTTCTCTTTTTGTGAATTTTTTGGGTAATTTCGAGTTTGACTGCGGCTCACCCCCGTCTCTTCCTGTGTGTCTTGTGTAGGGCTGTTAGTGCAAGACCTTACTGACACCATATTAAGTTCATATGCCTATAAGTCCCACTACCTTCTGACTGAGTCAAATCGTGCTGAGTTGAAATTACCTATGATTCCCTCTCCTTCGTCAGCTACCAAAAAGAATGTTGGGAAAGGTAACTGAACAGTTTTTCTCTTTCTCCTTTTGTCCCACTGGTCTGTGTTTGTGTTGTGCCTGCTCCCCTTTTTTGTACACATCTTTCATTTCAAAGCCTTGAGGTGCAAATTTAATTAACTGGTTTAACATGCCGTTAATTTTAATGCAGAGTGGCGCAAAGTAACCGCAGCCAAGTTCCATAACACATTAACTGATCACAGTGGGCCTCATGCAAGAACAGCCTGGTATTCTTATTCCAAACATTTATTTTCTGTGCCATGTGAGGAATCTGCTTGGCCAAAATGGCCTTATTTACAGTGGGCATTCTGATATGTCACAGTAGGAAAAGCAAGTGTCAATAACCAATTCAGCTCCATTCAGCTGCTTCAATTTCAGTGTCCTGCTATTGTGCATGCTGGCTCACTGTCGTAATAACTTTGACACTTGAATAAAACAGAGCCATGTTTATTAGTTCTGTTTACAGTGTTATTAACACCTGTGCCTCTCCTATTATGACAAGTCATAATGTGATCACTGCATCTGCTTTCACATAATTAATGTCTCAGAAATGATAAATAAGGCTCCCTTGTTTTATTTGTGGGCAACTTTTATTCAAGACTAAAATGCAAAATGTTAAGTCCAGCTGTCTGAAAACATGACACATTTAGTAGTGTGAGGAGTGATACTGGAGGACACAGAACTACTTTTAATATGAATTAATCTGTCAGCAACATGTCATCAGATCACCTTGTGTTGAGACAGATGTAAAGAAAATGCTAGGTAAAAATCTCAACTCAAAGTCTCACTTACTTAACTACTGCCAGAGCTTTCATCAGCCACTGCCTTGTAACAATAGGTGGTCATGTAAAACTTTCTGTGTTGGTATCAAATGAGACGTCCTATTGAAAGTCAAATTTTAGTGCAGAGTTTTTATTTCACAATGGAAACTTCTCATAATAATCATCTACATACAGTGATTGTTTTGAGCAGGACAAACATGATCACAGTTATTTCCTCTTCATTTTCAATGCAGCTTTGAATTAATCTGTATTGTATGCTAGTCATCTGACAGATTCACTATTTACTGAAATGTTTGGTTTTTTTTTAAACATTTTAAATTACTGTAAACATTACATATTCATGTAATTGAGGTACACTATAATACAGTGCATTCAGCCAACGTATAAAAAAATCGGCCAACTGCAATGCACACAACGTGTAATACTCACAATATTTTAACAGTCTGCCTGTTAACAGAATATGGAAACAAGGATAATTTGGTCTATGGCAGAAATAATTTTTTGTTATGTTATTAAAAATTATTCCAGCTTTTTTTGTATGCAAGCTCCAAATTAAGTAAGAGTCAATATTATGAAAGTCAAGAAAGGTTGTTTTTTTTTTCTCCCTGTGGGGGACGACAGACTATCTCCACCTGACAGACTTGGACAGCCTGTGAAATTTGAATCTGTTTAATGGGTTCTTGCAAGAGGCCTGTTGTGCGATTGTTTTGTGCTGTGCACGAACAATCAATCCAAGTATATATCTCTGCAATAACTTTGTTTAAAGTAGATCAATTAGATGTTTAAATTTTACTGCTGGGAGACTTTAATTGGTGATCAAACCTCCGGTACTTTAACTCCATCGGTGTTCGATGTAGGATGCTCTGGATTTGTGGAGATTCTGCCTGTGGTTTGTGGAGCTTAATCGCTGCTGGAGGCACGCCGCTTCTCTGCTTCAGCACTCTGGGCTTGTTTTTGATTTGAAAGGCCTCACCTCTTTTTTTATGCTGACTGCAACTAAGTTTTATTTTTGACTAGAATTTTCAGATGAAATGAAATTTTGCTCACCTCATTTTCTCGAGCTTTGACCTGCCTTGAATGGAATATAACCTCAATCTGGACTGGATTTTGATTACAGTTAAGCAAGTCATATTGAAAGTGAAATTACTCTCTTTTTAAAAAATAATGAGGTAAAGAAAAAAGACAAATTGTAATATAATAAAATGTGATTCCATGCAAGCTGGTCTGTGCAGGATGCGAAATGTGTGATGGGAAAAGTTTGCTTTACTGGCAGGACTGCATGCCTGCTTTTGGCCAATATTTGAGTATAACCCTGATTCATTGTTAACTCGCTGGCTGATTTTATTCCTGTGCTGCCGCATGTATTTCCCATAGACTGGTCTTGGTACAGTGCTCTGAATCTGATTGCCAGACATGCTGTAACTGCTGCAGTGAAAGTTGTAACTGACCTGAGAGCCCCATGCAGTGGTTTCCAACAAAGTTCAATCTTTTTCAAGCAATACTGCTCCCACAGGAGCGTCCCCTGAAGCATAAAGCTCCTGGCTTTAGAGTAATGACAAGATGTTATTATGGTAGCTTCAGATGAAAATGTTTTCCTTATGAGGACGCCATGGTCTTATAACACTACATGTTGGAGAACCGTGATTTGTTGTATTTGTAGCATTTGTACTTTTCTTAGGCTTGTCTGCAAATGAGATTCAGAGTTTGTCCAGGTGTTAAGGTGCATCACCTAATTATACACTCCTCCTCTCTTTGCATTACCATTTCTCACTACGCATGCACACACACACACTCACACACACACACACACACACACACACACTTGCACTCATACTCACACACATACACGTATACATCCATACAAATGTAGGAGGCAAGTTGCTGTGCTGCGACACATGCCCGGCTTCCTTCCACCCGGAGTGTCTGGAGATGGAGATGCCGGAGGGGTCGTGGTCCTGCAGTGACTGCAGGGCAGGGAAGAAACCGCACTACAAACAAATTGTCTGGGTCAAACTGGGCAACTACAGGTATGCAGAGAGCTCATAGATGGCTGAGGGTTGGGCACAGTGATGGTATGGTTACATTTGTTCCTGTTACCTTTAACTCACTGTGGCAGTATCACTGTTTTGTTGTCATGAATATTATTTTAAGTCTGTCTTATCAAATAGGCTTCACTTCAGTCCAAGTGTCTCTAACTTGACATGCAACTGCAAGTTCTGAAAGGAATGTTTCTACAGGATCTTGTTGGTGCAAATTGTCTGTTTGGAGGTAAATTTTAAATGAGACAGAAATTGAAGTGATTTTGATAAAATATTACTTTAATAAGTTGGAATTGGTTAGCTTTATGCACTATAGAGTTTGTCAAACACGATCAATTAAAAGTCCGATAATAATGGATGTTTTTCTGTCTTCAGTTGGCACAAATGAGTTTTGGGCTGACAACCAGACAGACAAATGTATATTTGGTCTTTTTATAGCATTAGATATATTT
>JAOWBC010001486.1:20117844-20144181 GCA_028566105.1 Hypoplectrus providencianus
TTGGCACAAATGAGTTTTGGGCTGACAACCAGACAGACAAATGTATATTTGGTCTTTTTATAGCATTAGATATATTTACAAAAAACTGGAATATCACCAGTAACCAGCCTATGGTTTAAGTTCAGCGCACAAATGTGCATTCAGCTCACACTGGAACAGAATGTGATGTGATATAATAGATGCAGGTATTCAGGAAATACACAGCAGAGCACAGCAGTGTGTTCCTGTTGCACACCAAGCCTGTGCCCTTACCGTGCTCTTTATTATTTATGTTGCACTTTTTACTCCCATGGCACTAGATTCCCATGTATGGGACTTAAATAATGTAACTTTAAGAAAAAATATAATTTGGCTCAAAAACAGCATTTCTATTGGCCAAACAGGTAAATCTTATCCATATTTTAGGAGCTTGTGAAAATGTACTTTTGCAAGAAAATAATTCATTTAAAGTATAATTTACATAGCTTTGAATGGTACAAAATGAAAAGCAAAGTAAATGTTTAAAAAATTTGGTGCAAGCATGGCGGTGCCCTCAGGCTGTAATGCCTTTAAATGACGTGCTGTGATCCGTTTTCACACTTTTCTCTGTCCTCACTTTTCAATGTCCCTCTCCTGCTTCCCCTGTAGGTGGTGGCCAGCGGAGATCTGTAACCCTCGTCTGGTTCCATCGAACATTCAGAGCCTTCGCCACGATGTTGGTGACTTCCCCGTCTTTTTCTTCGGCTCCCACGATTACTACTGGATCAACCAGGGCCGCGTCTTCCCCTACGTGGAGAATGACAAGAACTTTGTCACGGGTCAGATCAACATCAACAAAACCTTCAAGAAAGGTAATTTCTTCTGAGACGGTTTCCTTGTACTTGGAGACAGGTGTGCTGTTATTGATACAGGAAGAATTAATCTGTCGGATGCTGTTGGTGTGTTTTAGCTCTGGAGGAAGCAGCTCGGAGGTTTCAGGAGCTTAAGGCACAGAGGGAGAGCAGGGAGGCCCTGGAGCAGGAACGCAACTCTCGAAAGCCTCCCCCCTACAAATTCATCAAGGTAATGTAATTTCTAATGACAGACAAATCAAATGTTTGGATAGGTTAAAGTCAATGCAACATGTATTCAGTTGTTTGACTTGTGTGTAAACGCGTGTTTTCTTTCATCAGTCCAACAAACCAGTCGGGAAAGTGCAGGTGCATGTTGCTGATTTGTCAGAAATCCCACGATGCAACTGCAGACCAACAGATGAGCACCCATGCAGCCTCCACTCTCAGTGTCTCAACCGCATGCTGCAGTACGAGTGTCATCCACAGGTCTGCGTGCATGTTTGTTATTCAATCATTTCTAGATCAATAAAACCAGGAAGAAAGCCATCAGAAACCCACCTTTAACTTCTCTTGTTGTTGTTGTCAGGTGTGTCCTGCAGGAGACAGCTGCGAAAACCAGTGTTTCTCCAAACGGCTTTATGCAGAGACAGAAGTGATAAAGACAGACGGCCGTGGCTGGGGCCTCAAGACCAATCAGGCGCTCAGGAAGGTGTGTGTTGAGCTAAGTGCTGTCACCCAAAACAGCATTAGTGTCTTTGTTATTCAAGTGTATTTACTGACATCTGGAATGTGAACTAAAACCAATCAAAAATCATGAATAGCTTGACTTTAAAGCTATAGTCTAATAATACTATGGCAGTAAAACTCCAACTTCAAATCTTATAAATAGAATCATAAATGTTCAACATGATAAGCTTCCCTGCTGAGCCAGCACCGTTTGTGTACGCCAAATACTGCTGAGAATAGACTGTAAAATCAGGAACTGCCAATTAGTCACCTTGTGCTTTTTAGTTACAACATCGTATGGGGTGAAGTTTTCTCATTATTTCCTTTGGAAAGTTTGTGTCAATATTTGGATATAATCGAGTAATAAAAAAAGAATACCAAAGGGAAACTTGACTGATGAAAAAATCAAAAAGATGAATCACAATGACAGTCTCAAAACAAGGTTTCCAACAAAAGACCTGGCTAATTGGCGTTTGAAAGTGGAAAGCATCTCACTGCAGTGTGAGTGTTGGCCCAGAGGAGAAAAGTATTGTTTAAGTGATGGGGTTTGCCATATCATATTGTTCACCTGAATCCCTATAACATTTTTGTATTATTAAAAAAAACATTCATGCTAACATTCCAACTTGTTGATTTTATACTGTTGCATGCGGGGAAACAGAACTGCACCAGAGTTTTCCCCTGATTAATAATTTAATTAGCTTGATCTGTCATTCAAATGCCTAATAATATAATGATCAGACTGTCATTTCAGAAGGCTCAGAAAATGTGTCTTTTTTAATCGTTCTTGACATTTGCTCCCGCCCTTCTTGCTGATTGTAAGTCATTATCAAAAAAAGATGTCTTTAATAAAATATGATGATTGTTGTTTCCTTCAGGGTGACTTTGTGACAGAGTATGTGGGAGAGGTAATTGACTCAGAGGAGTGCCAGCAGCGAATCAAACGCGCCCATGAAAATCACGTGGCCAACTTCTACATGCTCACACTCACAAAGGTAACATCCGTGACACTGAACATTAATAAGAGGAGAGAGCTCCACCAAGTTTTCTTTAAACCTGCTGTCCGTCTTCCTCTGTAGGATCGAGTGATAGACGCCGGCCCAAAAGGAAACTCGTCTCGGTTTATGAACCACAGCTGCAGCCCAAACTGTGAAACACAGAAGTGGACGGTAAACGGGGATGTTCGCATCGGACTCTTTGCCCTCTGTGACATTGAGGCTGGTGAGTTCACGTGGAAACAGTAATTATTGTTTGATATGTTGTATGAGCCGAATGACCCATTCGAAGTGAACCTTGTGTCTGGTGTTCCTGCAGGCACAGAGCTGACGTTCAACTACAACTTGCACTGTGTGGGCAACCGGAGATCGTCATGTCACTGTGGATCAGACAACTGCTCTGGATTCCTCGGGGTGCAGCCAACGGTGAGGACGTTCACCTCTCATCGTCATGAATCCAGTTACAGAGCAAGCCTGACTGAAGATGCATTTGAAACATCTTTTTTTAATGTTTCCTCCAGAGCGCTGTGGTCATGGAGAAAGAGGAGAAGGCCAGGAACGCCAAGCTGAAGCCGAAGAAGCGGAAGCTGCGACCGGAGGGCAAACACACGCACGAGTACTTCTGTTTTTGTTGCGGAGAGGGAGGCGAGCTGGTGATGTGTGACAGAAAGGACTGTCCAAAAGCGTACCACCTTCTCTGTCTCAACCTCACCAAGCCTCCATACGGTAATGACGTCATGAGCTTGTATGTATGTGTGCATGTGTAAATCCAGTGAAGTCTATGGATGTACAATGCAGATATATTTCATGGTGGATATCAGCTGATTTCAGCAGCATGCTGTACCTGCAGTGATGCTTTATTAGGAACGATCTGCTCTGTTTCCAAGTGTCTTTTATACACTGAAATAAAAACAACAAACAATTGAAACTCTTAACAACAGCTCACTCCCTAAATCATGAGTACTCTGCTTGTTTTTATGGATCAAAACTGAAAAAGTTAAGTCTACTCTTAATGCTTGGTTGTCACTAAGGCCAGTGAAAAAGAACAGCTTTCAATGAAATTGGAGATTATCTAACAAAACAAACATTCATTTGTGATGAATCCTCAGATCCTCTAACATGTGTCTTGTGGGTTTGAACCATGATGTCCTCCATGTCTGTACGCAGGACGCTGGGAATGTCCTTGGCACGACTGCAGCGTTTGCGGCGCCCCAGCCTCGTCTCTCTGTGACTTCTGCCCGCGCTCCTTCTGCCGGGATCACGAGGCCGGGGCACTCACCTCCTCCTCCCTCGAAGGCCGCCCCTGTTGCTCGAGTCACAACCCCAGCAGTCCCCTGGGCTCCAACTCCAGCTCGACCCAAGCACGCCGCTCCGCTCTCAGCCCCGTCAGCGTCAAAGAGGAGCCGGACGCGGGGGCTGACGGGCCAGCTTCAGAGTGACACCGCAGCTCCCTCAATACCTCACTCCCTGTAAAGTGCACTCCTGTTGTCCTCCGGGCTCCGACCCACCTCCGATCTGAAGCAGTGCACGACGAAAGGGAATACAGTGCTTTTTGACCAGTACAAAGGCCGAGCCGTGACACGAACTCCCCGATGCTGTCAGTGGCGAGAGCAGAGCACCTGTGTGTCGGCAGGGGAAGTGACCAGGCATCATTGTGCGCTGTTTTCCCTCCTCTCTTGCCATAAAATACCACCACTAACGCTCCCTGCAGCTCGCCCACGCCCACCGGAGGGCTCAGACCACCACCTCATTATGTTTCTTTTGTATTTTATTTTTACAGCTGTGGAAATTTTTAAGTGTTGTCACGTCGTCAGATACCGGCACTTTGAAAAACTCAACAAGTGAGGTGGAGGGAGAGGCGAGGAAGAGGAGGAGGATGAGGCATGAAGCTGAACCTCTCCACCGCCACACTGCTCCTCTCTTGGTTTACCTGCTGTAAGCTGTGGTCAGCATCTCACTCACAGGAAGGCTGTACGGAGACAAGCCAGCCTCCCTCCTCCTCCTCCTCCTCCTCCTCCTGCCCTCACAGCCGATCATCACTCCAAACATCGTATTTATCTCTTCTACTTCTTCTTGGAGGAAAAAAAAGGGGGGAAATGACCGATTTTGTGCAATTGTTTTCAGGACCACACTACATTCCAACCTTCCTTAGACATGGTTTTAATATACTTATGGGTATAGATGAATATAATTATATACAGTATCTATGTTTGTTAATGTTTACAGACAGATTCTCTCACTTCATCTCGGTGAGTAGTGTATTATGTTTGTTTGTTTAGGTGTTAAGCATTACGCAGACCTCCTTGTGAAAATAGTCCTATTAAGGTGAAATATAATGGTATATAGTGTAATGGTATGACATTACAGAAGTACTTGTGATTTTCATATTGCCAGTCTCACTTGCCATTGTGTACATAATTGGCTCATAATATTGTAAAGTACATAAAGATCAGGAGGGATGGAGTCTCGCCTCTCTGGTTGTTTCTGGACGAAGAAAGCGCTTTTTTAAACAAGACAGATCCTTTTTATTTTTATCTTGTTTTTTCTCTAAAGTTCAGTTCCCACATTTCCTCCGAGCAGTTACTGTTCTTAGGCGGAGGGGCTCAGCTTGTGATCACTGGTGCTGTCTTAAAGTATTGTTAATCAGCCTTAAGTTGGATTCTGGCTGTAGGAACTACTGCCCAGATGCAGTCCATTTCAGTAACGTTGTGTACTGTGACAGCTTCGATGCTTTTTGTTTTCGTTTGTTTTTTTTTTCGTTGTTGTTTTTGCCAAACTTTTCTGAAAAGCACTTTTACATGGCTTGTCGCTACACAATTTAGTTAGGTCAAACATATACAGAAATGTATATTAAAAGAACATAAGACAAGTGTTTCAAATGGATACCTCTTCTTCTCGTAGGAACGTCGGAATTTAAACTGTGTCGTAACTTTTTCCTCTCGGTCAGAAACGTGGTGAGTTGCTGGGCGTGTTTTCCTTTTTGTTTTTGCTTTTGTTTTGTTTCTTGAGGAAAGTGGCCTAAATGCTGCTGGTTTCTTTTGGCACAAATAGGAAAGACTGCCAGCCCGGCTTCGTACAGAAAAGTCCCAATGTCCTCCAAAGGGAACTTCTTCTTTTTCCACCTGAAGAACTACTCACAGCTGGGCTTTATATAAAGACGTAATGGTATAACAACAGTCCAGTCCTGTATGATGTACAAATACAAACTTCTGTACAGTGTTTTTATCGCTCATCTGTCAGATCCAAAATTTTTTGTATTTATTGCACCACATTTTATACCAATTTGTTTTTCAAACACCAGTGCAGTACTTTGTCCCCCTCTCCACCACGGTGTAAGTGAAATAGACTATTTAAAAAAAAACACGGGGAGTTTTACATAATATATCTGTGTTTAGTCATTGCATAAATTTTCTTTTTTCTTTTTCTTTATGTTTTTTTTTACATTTGGTGTAATGATTCCACACTTTGGTAACAGCCGCTGCTCATCGACTTGTATCGTGACTCACTGTAATTGGTGTTAAAGCAGTGTGAAGCAGTTCAATATAGGAATGTAAAGTTTCATTTTCAGAGGAGCTTTTGTGTTTTTTTTTAACCTGGACTCAAAAAGCTTACCTGTGTTCATGCTTTTTGCTTGTGATTATACCCTGGTTACATGAGTTTTGTTGCTATTTACTGCCCTTAAAATATGTGTCTTTTTTTAAGCCTACCATTGTGGTTTGGCCTTTAAAGTCAAGCCTCAGGGTAAAACTGTGCCAATGTTTCTCAGTCACCAGTTCATTTTGAGTCTCTTTGAATGCTCAGAGTACATACATACAGCTGACCCTTTCTTAGGTACATAAAGCCTCAATTAATTCAACAGTCCTGTAATAAATCTGATCTTTGTGACAGTTACAATGTTCACTTTTTGTTAAAAAATGTTTTAGACAGGGCGTATGATTCAACTTTATGGTCATGTGTGGAGGCTCTAGTTTGTGGTGCTGTTAAATTGTCTTGTGTTTTGATGAGAGACATTTCTAATTTTTATTCTACTCCCTGATATTAACATGGTGGACACGATATCAGAGCCCCTCTCTGTATTATGCACAAAATTACTATAAAGTTGAATCAGTGGCTCTCTATAAACTGAACATTTAAAGCTTCATAAAGGTAAGATTTATTGCATTGACTGCATTAGTTTCAGCTCTTTGTACCTAATGAACTGTGCAAACCATGGAGAAAAAAGACAAAAGGAACAAAGAAGAAGTGGAGTCATTGGATGCAGAAGGGTGAGAAGGTTCCAGATATTATTTTTACAAATATATTGAAAACAGACTTCTAGTGCTGCACTCTGCACATATATCATTCTGCAAAGTGAAGGTCAAACACTGAATTAAACTTAAAATAAGCTAAACGTTTTATTGAGTTGAGAGGAACTTTTATATGCTAATAAATACAGGCACTTGATCAAACGAAGAACAGGCAAATCCTGCATTATTTAAGCCATTAAATGTGTTTTTGTGCGCAAATTAACCCTTCAAACCCATCTGCATTAGATGGTTGCTCTTCTCTTTGCTTTCTGTTATTATTGACTTATTCAGGAATCCTTTTTTTCATGGAAAACGAATGAATTCACTGTTTTCCAGCTGCTCCCAAATATGCCAAGCTCTTTACATTTCTGTTTAGGAGTAAGTTGTAGGAATTAGGCTACTTCAGTACTTGAGCGTCGGTTCGGTGCATCATTAAGTCACTTTTACTCAAACTAAAAACGGTCTACATGTCTAAACTTGAATTTTCTTTATTTTTGTAATTTATTTATGCTTTTTTTTTCTTTTTTTAAACACAAGATTTATGTGTGAACAGACTGCAGGCCTCCGTGAATTTTGTGTTTGTGGCTTCAGACAAATTGTCTGACGGATGAGTTGTTGTTATATAACTGGTCTCAAAGCCTTTATTTTCTTTTCAAGGCGACTGTTGAGCTGAAATGCATGCTTCGCCATCGGACACTGGTTTGATCCACTTCAGTTGTCTTTAAATGCCTGATTTTAATGCCAGTGTTTTGTCTTTCTTTGTGTTCCTGCAACTTTTTTTTCTACCACATTGCACAGAGATTGTGCAGCAGCCTCTATTGTTTTGCACCTGCAGATTGCATGAACATGAATTACTTTGTGCCAGTCTGTCCTCTTCAGCCCTCCTCAGCTGATACAGCAGCAGTATTAGGTACTGTGTGCCTCATTTGAGCATCCCAGCATCCCCATCACTTCAAATGCTCTCTGATGTGTATGTTTCGTTGGTTTATTCTCATTGTAGTGGCCACATTTGTTTGTTTTGTTTTTTTTAAGAGACAGCATGTTTGTTCTCGTTTAAGTGACCCTTAAATACGCCTATCCAGGATTAATATTTTTTTATATACACTTAAATTTAGGATGGATTCCCCCTTGTATGTCAAAGGGTATGTTTCAGTTCACTGTGACGTCTTTTGTTTTTTGTGCAATGTTGCCGACGGAGCAGACATAGTGTTGGAATAAAAAATAACTTCACGTTCATAAGCACTCTTTTACTTGTAGTAAAATTACTTACAGAAACTCTAACTGGGGTCATATCTATCTCTCTTGGTGTTGCTTCAATTAAAACGTGGATGAACACAAAAAACCATGTTGATTACTGTTCGACCTGTGTTACTGCATATTGTTGAAGAACTTGTAAATAGTTTGCATTGAACTTGCATAGACTCATGTTACTGTGGCGTGCTCTTTTTGCCTGTACAATTCTGCTTCTAAATGTGTGTGACTGTTGAGACGACACTCTTTTTGTACATGACTGTCTTTTTATTTGAGAATATTGATTCTGTCCTTTTTCATTCTAAAGTTGAGTTTGAAGAGTTCAGACATGCCTGAAGTTTGACTTTAATAAAGCTGTACTCTGTCTCAGTGAAATGCTTTCGCTGTATGGGATTTATTTATAACTTTAACTTTATGGTTTAGTTTTTTTTTCTCTATCTATTTAAAGAAAAACAAACAAACTACTAAATAACCTGATTTTGAGAATATTTTGAGCATAGCCCCACATTTCTGTTAGGTAAATTGGTATGGAAATTAACACATATTTTATAAGATAATGCCTCATCGCATATTTAAACTTTTAATCAATAAAAATCAATTTGGGAAGTTTCACGGGGACATCTAGTAGTTAATTAGTTTTTACTCCATTCACATAGATACATATATTGGTGATGTAAAGTTTTGGGACATAATAATCAGAAATAAAGCATACTATAACTGCAACACTTCGTCAAATTAGAGGAGCACGCAAACGTTTAATTGTTTTGATATGGAAATAAAAACGCATCTATTCTAAATGGCTGTAACGTGACGTGGCTCTTTGCATCTACGTATCAAGGCTGATGAAATTACCAACATAACTATTTCCGGTTCATAAAAACTATAGAGCCCTCAGACCTATTGCAGCTCTCACACTCATACACAAAAATGCCGTTTTCGCTCAGATATTAGAAAACACGAAATTCCGAAAAACAACAAAAAAAACCTAAAAGGCTGTAACAAGATTCAATAAAAACAACTTAACGTACATTTCAATGATTACTTTGAAATGTGTTATTTTTCTGCAATGTTATATGGCCTTTTCGACGAATTTATAAAATCTGTGCGACATACAATTACTATATGGGAAAAAAAAATAAAAATACAAAATATATATATATGTGTGTGTGTGTGTGTGTGTGTGTGTGTGTGTGTGTGTGTGTGTGTGATGTATATTTATTTAAGTATGTAATGTCTCGTTTATTTTTTTAATATCATTATTATATCTCTGTAACTTCTGTATCTTAAGCTGCTGTGACGACTGAATTCTCCTCTTGCGGGATAAATAGTCTTATCTTATCTTACTTAATTGTTTGATTATTTGATTAGGGTTCTGCTTATCTCGTAGACTTTGACTATCATGTTAAATTAATTACTTCTATCATATCTGTGCTCAAACTTTAATTGTATTAAGAAAACAACATTTTCTTCTTAACCTTTTGGTTTAATCTTTGAATACTGAACTACCACAAAATGTGAAAATAAATCGAAATCTAAATACAAACTTTTATTTTGAAAATCTCTGACCAGAAAAAGCTTGCCTTTCAACGTTAGCTTCACGCGGCGCTCCTCTCCTCCGTGGCATCCCCGTTTCTCTCTGAAGTCCTCAAATGTGCCACTTCCACCGACGGCACAACCTGGGGCTGCGGAGGCCTTCTTCATGTTGTCGGAACACGTTATTGTGAGGATGAAGAGATAAAAAAAAAAAAAAAAACGAGCACCAAAGAAGGTAAGCACCGGAGCCGGGATTACCTGTTTGACAACACGGAAATGAGCCAGATGTCTTGTTTGACAGATGTTGCTAGCTAGCTTAGCTTAGTTTGCTAACATTTTGTTTTTACAACACGGGCTCATCATGTGAGCTTGTCTGTCTTGCTATTTGTACTGATAGCAGTCGTGCATTTATTATAGTTATTATTATTAGAGTAGACTTAAATGTAACATACCGTTAAATAGCTTTAAATATTTATGCATCACTTAGCAGAAGAGGACACAGGTGTAGCATGTTGGCCTTTATTTCAGGTTTTAGACAGCAGGAGCTACGTACTCTGGCTTAAACTTACAACGCGAAGGCTGTTTCATAAATCACTCTATATTTACTATATAGTGCACCATATAGTGAATAGGGGGTGGTTTTTGCCACAGCAAATATCTTTCATGTTTTGCATAAATCACACCAATGCAGGGTTTGCATTGGTGTGATTTAGGTTTCTGGTAATTATATTAACTGTTTTTCACTTATCGTCTCTCACTAATGAAATTTAAGCTCACCACATATGAGGTTTTTGTTTTTTATTTTCAACAACTTCATGGCATGACCTTAAACTCTGCTATTTTTTTTTCTAGATTCCAGTTAAGCTAATGTGTAGTGATGATGTTTGCTGTTGACTGAAGTCCATTCCATGAAACAAAATGAAGAGGAGGCTGCTTCGCGGTTTCCTGTCGGAGATTTCCATACGGATAGCACTGCTGCTTGTCTTCCTGTAAGTAAATTAATAATTTGCATCAATATTTTATTGGATGTGTTATTCAAAAGGCAGGCATTGTTGTAAAACCTGAGAAAACAAACAGAAACATTGCTTCTTCTGTGCTGCTGTAGTGTGACGGAGCAGCTTCCTCCTTTCTACCGTGAGATCCAGCCAGAGGAGATGTGGTTGTATAAATTCCATCGGGTGGAGAGAGACCATGTTCCCACGTCTCTTATGTTTGTAAGTAATATGTCTGTAGCCTCAGAGTTAAAATAGAACATAATGACATCGAGAAGAGGTATTCTACCAAAAATGCTCACAGTAATGATTTGTTCCATGATGTGTGTGTGATAATGCATTCTTCAGCAAGAGCATATCTTTGGCAAAGATGGTAGACATGAATGCTCACAGTATTGTCTTAGATTTTCAACAACTCAAACAAGTGTCTGCACTTTGGTTCCTTTCTGTAGCAAAATAAACAAGAACCAGCTTCTAAAAACAAACAATTTTGCAGAGAGGAATGTGGAACAGGTGGCAAATTTTGTGTGTGTGAGAAAGTTCCTGATAATTGGCACACTGGCATAGTTCCTTTGTAGAGGAAGTGTAAAGATTAACTCTCATTAAACTTGCTTACAGGCAGTTACTGGAAGTTTGGCTTTGAGTGGAGTTAGTTTCTTATATTCTCTTCTTTCTGCAACTCTTTCAGAGTGTGGCGGTTTTCACTCCGCTCATTGTTATCTTGGTTTTCACCTTCCTGAAGAAGTCAGAGCGGGGAGATGTGAAGGAAGCCTCCCTGGGTAAGAACGATTTCTGGTTTTCATATTGAAACAAAAATGTCAAGGTTTTTGTTTCATTATTCACTTCTGTTTCTCTTTGTGATCCAGCTGTGACATTGACCCTGGTCCTGAATGGGGTTTTTACCAATGTCATCAAACTTGTAGTTGGCAGGTAAATATTGCACCTAAACATAGAAAATGATAATGAACCTCAGTTTTACAGCAGATACAAGCCTGAGTGTGTCCTCCTTGTGTTTGTCCCAACCTCAGGCCACGGCCAGACTTCTTCTATCGCTGTTTTCCAGACGGTCAGATGAACCTGGAGTTGCGCTGCAGCGGTGACCCAGATGTTGTCATTGAGGGCAGGAAGAGCTTTCCAAGTGGGCACTCCTCCTGTAAGGGCACTTAATGGTCCATCATGCTTCAGTAGCTGGCATACTTTCATCAGAAGGCAATAAGGAAATGCACAAAGTGGGGAAGGAGGGCATATAATAGATTTTAAAATAGATGTATGTAAGTGTGTTTTAGCCTCCAGGCTCTTATTTGGTAATATGTGCAAGAGGGCTTCCCACACACTATGAGAAAGCATCTCTCCTTCTTTACTCCTCGCCCCTTCTCTATTTTGTTGTTCCTTGTGTTTCTATATAAAACATCTTCTGGCTGTGATCATCCTTTTTGATCCTTTCTACTCTGCTTCAGTTGCCTTTGCAGGTTTAGGTTTCACAGCACTGTACGTTGCCGGAAAGCTGCGCTGCTTCAATGCAGGGGGTCAAGGCAGAGCGTGGCGGCTGTGTGCCTTCCTCACACCTTTACTTATCGCCACTGTCATCGCCCTCTCCAGGACCTGCGACTACAAACACCACTGGCAAGGTCAGACTGACAGAACGACATGATGCACAAATCGATTTGCATGACATTTGTGTCCAGCAGCAGAGGATTGTTCAGAGGAACACACTGAAAGAGGATGTGTGAGAAATGTCAAAACAATAGACTGGCAGTGTTGGCTGGTATCATTTTTTTAGTCAGCATGTCAGAGAAATACAACAATTTATTAATATGATGCATTTTCATAAAGGAACAACTTGTACCTTATATTATTCCTGGTACACACTTATGTACTTGTTTGTGGACAGCTTTCTGGCACAAGAACATAACACAGACTCTATTGCAACTCTTTAAAAAGGAACCACAGGGTTTACCCTATAACTGTAAAACATGAATGTAATCAAGAAGGAATAAAAGTGAAACAAAGCTGCTTTTATCATTTTTACACAATGTATACTGAGCTTTATCCTTGCTGCTTCCTAGTTCCTATTAAGTTAACATTTATAGTCTGAGACTAGACAGTCTGAGTCTCTCATTTATTCAAGGTCCACACATTCAAACTAAATGTAATAATAAATGGTTAAATCCATGACAGAAGTCCACACAGAAATCTATATCCAGATTTGACTCTGTGCTCATTGTTTGCAGTAGTATTTACAACCCACACCCTAAACCCCTTATTAACATTTATTGTGAACCATTTTCTGAAAAAGCTCTCTCTGCTTATCAGTATTTCCAACTTAAATATATCCCACACTGCATCGATGCATTGCAGTATGAACCTTGGCATATGTAAGGACACATGTTGTGATTGTTTTTCTTTCAGAGACTATAGGTGGAGCTAACTCAGCACAGTCACCCTTATCTCACTCCTGTTCCATGCACGCATTTTAAGCATGGCTTTGCTAACAAATAAAGACACCAACGGCCACAAATTATTACATTTTGAAAAATAATTCAAAGTGATTATCACTAGCTCATCTCCGAAGTAAACAATTCATAGTTCTTTGAGATGGTAACTTAAATATAAACTACAGAAATCATTATCCTCATATCTTTTCTCTCTCCCATGCAGATGTGTTAGTGGGTTCTCTGCTGGGTCTGGTCTTCGCCTGGCTGTGTTACAGACAGCACTACCCTCCTCTTCAGGACGCTGACTGCCACAGACCTCTGCGTCACAGAGAGACTGTTCCCGCCGCACAGGAGCGCAAACTGGCTAACTCCAACTACATACTGCCCCTGTAGGACAGCTGTAGCTGTTACTGGTGTCACTCATACTGGGTTACATGGTAATCCTTCTTGTTCTGGTTTTCACTCCTTTAGGGCTGGGCAGTTTATCAATTTTTTTTTTCAATAATTTTTTTTATCAACTGTTTTGTGGGATTTTCTTTGGTGCCTGTATGGTGAACTATGGTTTATTTTCTCAGCTAAAATAACTAATGATACATTTCTTCTTCATGGTTTCTGAAGCACTTGAGAGTTGCTGTAAATATCAACTCGTTACACAATGAAAACTTTAAAACAACATAGACACACAAAACACACACTGGAAGATAATATTACATTGATTCTTTTCCATAAGACTTAGCCCTACACCGCCTGTGAATTTGTGCCTATAGATCACATAACTTTACAACATAAAAAGTTAGAGTCGAGCAGGTTGACTACACAAGCACTGCACTAATAGTCCACTGCCCATCAACCCCCGGCTCAGCTGCTGGGAGGCAGTTTGTCATGTAGGGACACTCTTTGATGATTGTTTTGTAAACTTTTCCAACAAGCAGAGTGAAGGGAAAATATTCATTATTTGATGTTTGTGTACAGGTGTCCATTCCTGACCTTTGGGAAACAATATATTGTGAAGAGAATGTGAGCTCAACCACATGATCAAACACTGAGGCTATTGTTAGCAACACTGCTGATAACTGATTAATGCCACTCATCAACCAATGGCGCACAACACAAGATTTTCAGACTTTTGTATTGATTTAATTTGAATATAGAAGTATTGGAAGACAGAACAAGCAGTGTCAGGCATTCAAAAATCAGAATTATGTTGTTGGAGCTGCTTCTATAAAGTCCCAAAAAAGCCTGGCTTTATTTGATTCGTCTTACTAATATCCATTATGTGATTGAACTCCACTCGCCAAAGAAGACTGAGATAAGGTTCATCGTTCCAAATTATTTGTAAATGGACCTTTGAACCCAGATTATCTGAAACATAAAGTATCTAATCTGCCATTGATAAAATGTAAGAGGTGTTTGTCTGGGTTGCTTGTATCTAAAAGTAGGGGTAAATTATACTTTTTCATAGTATATGTAATTTCATTGATATGCACCGTACTTTATATTTGAAAAAGGCTCAGTTATTTCCTAAACCAGCCGGGCACTGTAGTTTTTAGTAAATCTTGCTCAGCAAGGAGTAAATGGCGCATTTTTGGGGGCTATTTTCAGCTGTGGGTTGATATACATTTAGTGCCCAAATAACTTTGGGACAACAGCTGAAGTCTATGGCACAGATGAATAACGTACATCAGACTTTGTCTACACTTAGCTAGATCAGTTCAAAAGCACGGAAAATCACTGCACTGTAAGGTAAAAACATTCAGCAAAACTTTCCATGGTGCATACCTCCATCTGGAAAGCACCTTCATGTGTAAAGCAAGTCAGTCAAAACCACTTGGTCAGCTTCATGTCTTTGATCCACACATCACTCTACTGTCTGTCTTTAGTGCTTTAG
Source organism: Hypoplectrus providencianus (assembly GCA_028566105.1). NCBI lineage: Eukaryota > Metazoa > Chordata > Actinopteri > Perciformes > Serranidae > Hypoplectrus > Hypoplectrus providencianus. The sequence continues at coordinate 20,132,763 of JAOWBC010001486.1, forward strand.
ATCTCTCTGTCTTCCTATATTTCGAATGTTTCCACATACAGATTGTTTTGAGTGTGTGGATCTGGTTCATATGCCCAGTCCTTGGTACAATGCACCAATGTAGCACCCCCTCTCATTTTTTGTTACAGTTGTTGCTTGCAGTACTTGATAAACACATCCTTGCTCTAACTGGACAGCACATCTGCTAACATTGTGAATTATTCTGACTGTAAAAGAAAGTTCTCCTACACAAGCAGTCTCAGGCTTACTGTAGGTCTGGTTTCAGTAACTCTTCTGGCTCCCCTGCGGATATACCTGAAGTGTGCATGGGGTGGCTGTTAGAGTGACTGTGAGACCAGATCTTTATGTTGAACCTGATTGGGGTCAGACTGTAACCTCTCCAGGTGATGGTGCTAGCCTCCCAGTACTCCTGCTGGTCAGGTTTTCTATCCTGTTAATAGTTTTATTGGCACTTAAAGTTTTCATCAACTTTTGTTTAAGTCAATGAAAGCTTAAGTCTGTGATTCTGTTAGGCTTTTATGTTTTCTTTATGGTCTTTAACTTTATGTTTTTTTTATTTTTATTTTTATTTTTGTTATTTTTTTCTTGTAAGGGGTTCTCAATTGGAACAAAACATCAAAATGTTGCAGGTTAAAACAACCTCTTCATGTTTCTCTTTGTGTGTGAAGCCAGCCAAAGTTTTGCAGGGTCAAAGCACTTTTGCTTGTCGCTGTGAATCCAGATTAAAGCAGCTGGATCACAATGGTTTCAGACCAAACTTGGCAGAAAAAAAGATTAATCTGTGCCTTTGTTTACTACATTTCTTTATGAATGAAGTATATACTGCATGTTATGGTGTATGCTCCCAGTCATTTTGTTCTGAATCTTTGTGGGGGGTTTTCTAATTGTTTTACAGCCTGTAGGAGTCAGTCAGGAAGTTACTACATGATGTTTAAATGTGGCATGCCGCTTTCTTTACCTCAGAAAAAAAATCTTTAATTACTTTCCATAAAATGTTACTGTTGGTGAAGTCAAATGTGAAGATTTCTGGCTTGAAACACTTAAACATCACAACAGAGAAAGCAGTCAAGAGAGGGAAAAGCTTGTTTTTTTTTTCACAAATCTCTGAGACAAATAATATCTTAATTTACTTGGTCAGTCTTTCCAGTATTTATGAGATGATGTACAGGTCTAAGTGTATTTAATTTTGGGGCATGAAGGAGTTTACTTGAATTTTTGAATATTTGTTTGTTTAACTTAAATGTGATGTTAATTTCATGGAAATGGGAATCATATTTGGGGGCACATGGCTTTCTGGGGGATGTTTGAGATAAAAAAAAAAATGTTCATTAGACTGCTGCATTTTGATAAATTCCTGCATGTTTCACTACTGAAAACGAACTTATTTTTTCATCACTTCCTGCAAAATTCCCACAATTCTATTGATTTCTATTATTTTATGTGACTTTCAGTACATCAATACTGTATCAGGTTGTTGAACATGTCTGGTCTCCTACAGATCTTCTGTCATGAAAATGGATGATATTAAAAGTAGCCTGTTTGCTTAAATTATGGCACGCTCATTATAATTTGCCTTGGCCTATTGGACCATATAGCATCTGCTCATGCTGATACAGTATCTCGATTGTACTTGTTGTGATGCTTTTAATGACTCTTTTGGTGACACTAAAAGATGTTTCTAAATAATCACTGAACACTGTCCTTTGCTTATTTTATTTAAATCAGAAATGTGTGATGATTACAGACATATGCAACTTGTAGTAGATGCTACATTAAAGGTGAGCAGAATAACAGGATATACCAGCAAAAATTTGTTAATTAAGTGTTTATTGAGTTATTAAGCTGCAGATATTCTTTAGCATGACAACTCTACAGTGACATTTTTAAGTCTAAACTTTCATATTTTACATTTTAACAAGAAGAAATATCAAACCTTAGATCATAATAGTCATTATTGTGCAAACCCTTGAATTGAACCAGGTTAAAGCACCTTGTCCTGGAGAAATTAAGAACATCTCGGTCAGGGCTGTGGCTACACAAATGATTTCCTTGCTACAACATCTATGTCTAAAATCTTCTTAATTCTTCAGTGGTGTTTTCAATGAATGTGATCTTCATGGTTTATGGTTTAAAAACTGTTTGGGTGTATTTAAATTACTTTACATCCCGAGTATCTTAGAGTTACTGAAGGAAGGTTGTCAAACAAATATCTTGGGAGTAAAAAGTACTATATTAGTTGCATTAGTTAGTTGTAATATATAAGTACATTATTCGCCATTGAAATGCAGTCCACTGTAGGTTTAAAGTAGAATGAAATGAAAATAATCTAGTAAAGTACAAGTACCAGATTACATAAAATATATTTAGTATAAATTGCAGGTTCCACTTTCTTCTTTTTAGGCAGCTTTGTTTTCTTATATCTAATGGGCGTGGTCTATTTTGTATGACGCAAAGTGATTCCTCTATAGTGATTGGTTAATGTTACGTACAGATTTAGGTCGTACGTGAGATCCCAGTCAGTGATTGGCTGAAGGTGACGTGGGGATTTGGCGCCACACTTCCAACAAGGAACAGCAAAGAAAGCTCCGCGTCTGACAACTAACCCAAATAACGCGCCGTTCATGTTACTTTAGCGTCCTTTTAGCCGTTTTGTCACGTCTACATAGTTTTTAAAATTAGAAAATGTTTATCACGGACATAAGAAAGGAATTTTATGAGGTTGTTGCCAATCAGGTAAGTCGTTTGAGCTAACGCGGTTAACTGTGACGTTAGTTTAGCTAACTCTAACCATTAATGGTTGTTTGCTGACGTGCTACGCGGATATGCACTAACCGTGAAGTGAAGGTTTAAAGTATTTATTTAATGGAATATAGTCATGTAAAATGTTTTGTTACTTTGCTTTCAGAGAGTCGCACTCCTGGTGGCATCAGACATCGACGCTCTATGTGCCTGTAAGATATTACAGGTGAGATAAGCAGCTAAGTGTTCGCAAACATTAGCTCATGCTACCTCTGTTCAGACTGTGAACACATAATCAAAACACTTTTGACCACTGCTGTAGTTTTTATGTTAATACTTCAGCAGCACCTTTCTTTTATAATGTATGTTACGTGGGTACTTTTAAATGTCGGTAAGTTATACACACTGCATGTTATATCATGTCATATCATGAGAGCATAGTAACTAAATACCCCCAGTTGTGTCCTTTAGTACTATTGGAATACTGGAATAATGCGTAAACTGCAGAATCTTCATCTTGCAGATACCCATTTTCGAGATCAAATTCATGTCGTTAAACATGAAATGCTGATGAAAAAAAACTGTACACTCCCGGAATGGTCTCTAAAGTTTCCTACATGCTTTGTTTTTCTTGTCACTAAGGCTGAAGATGAACTTTTCATGTGTGCTTATTTGTCAGTATGAGGCTCATGATGAAGTATTATATTAATCAATTGTGCTAAATCTACTTGTTTCTTTGTCAGGTACTGTTCCACTGTGACCAGGTTCAGTATACACTTGTGCCAGTTACTGGATGGCAGGACCTTGGCACTGCCTTTCTTGAACACAAAGAGCAGGTATCAGACTGGGCCTTATATGTCATTAAATGACAGAAGGAAATAAAAAAGGAAGAACCCTTGAGGTTTGCTACTTCCTTCCTGTAAACTAAATGTATTATTTTGTGTTTGGTGTTTTGTAGTTCCAGTATTTTGTTCTTATTAACTGCGGGGCCAATGTCGACCTTCTTGAGATGTTGCAACCAGATGATGACTCCATCTTCTTCATCTGTGACACTCACAGGCCTGTAGATGTGGTCAATGTCTACAATGACACTCAGGTGATGAGTAATGAAAGCTTCAGCTTCTAGCTATAGCAAGATATGGGACTAATTCTCATTGGAAAGTCTGCTACCATGCTAACATTTTGGAATTTAAGATCGTGTAAACTTCTTTCATTTCATTCACAGATTAAGTTACTCATCAAACAGGATGATGATCTTGGTGTGCCCTCATACGATGATATCTTTAGAGATGAAGATGATGAGGAAGGAGGTGACTCTGGCAATGAGAGCGATGAAGGCTCAGAGCCATCTGGGAAACGGAGGAGATATGATGAAGTAAATCATTTTAGAGAATATATCCTTGTTACTAATTAAAACAGTGTGGATGTAACTCTAATGATCGTGTTTGACAATGCAGGGGGCCGTTGAGAGAAGAATTGAAAGACAGCGAGCAAAGAGGGAGTGGGAGGCACGAAGGAGGGAGATCTTGTTTGACTATGAGCAGTATGAATATCATGGGACTTCTGTGAGTAGATAGTTTTTACTTTTTGTTTTTCCTTTTTGAATTTGGCGACTGAATTTGATGTGCATGTTTTACTACTTTCGCACAACTTAAATTATATTTTCTAATTTCTTAATGTTCATATGGATTTTATCATTATAGAAAGCTGTATGTTGACATTTCATATATTCCAGATTTCTGTTTTGTTTGGATTTACCTTTTTGTGGCAGGCTTCAATGATGTTTTTTGAGTTGGCGTGGGTGTTGACTAAAGACACCAAGGACATGCTCTGGTAAGCTCTGTCAAGACATTTTTAAAAAGACAAGACATTTTTGAGATGCAAAATGCACTGTACATACTTTTAGAAGGAGACAGTTGAGTTTTCTTTTTGCAGGTGGGCAGTCATTGGACTGACAGACCAGTGGGTTCATGATAAAATCACACAGTAAGAAGAATGCCTTCGGTATTTCAGTATATATTTCTAGAAAGCTTCAGTGTATTCCAAAGAATTAAAAAAATCCTTGCAAGATACATTTATTGTGTGTTGGCATAAACTTGTTTACCCACACTAAATATTTTTTTTCCTCCGTGTTTCTTTCAGTATGAAATATGTCACAGACATCGCCACAATGCAGCGACACGTTTCCAGGCACAATCACCGAAATGAGGACGAGGAAAACTCTCTCTCCATTGACTGCATGAGGATCTCCTTCGAATACGAGTATCCTTAATTCACCTTCATGTTCATCATTATGGATCTATTTTTACCCCATATATTAAGTGTCACGTTGGCAGAAATCATCAGATTTTTTTTCCTTCAGTCTTCCTTAACCTTCTGCTTCAGCCTCCGTCTAACCCTCTACCAGCACTGGTCCCTGTATGAGAGCATCTGCAATTCTTGCTACACATCCTGCAACTTCAAGCTTTGGACATTGAATGGCCAAAAGAAACTCCAGGAGTTTCTAGCTGACATGGGGTAAACCGCCTAGACTTTATTTTTACTCTGAAACATCCATCAACATATGTGTCTGTGTCATTAAATGGGATTTAATCTGACATAGAATGCTTGTGTTGTTTTATTTGGCTGATATCTGCTGACAATCTGTTCACAGGCTACCTCTGAAGCAAGTGAGGCAGAAATTCAATTCCATGGACATGACTATCAAAGAGAACCTGAGGGATGTCATTGAGGAATCTTCCAATAAATATGGGTATGAATCCAGAAATGACCTGAAAACACTCTGATACATTGATTTACAGCCTGAAATGATTTGTCTTGTTATTCCTTATTCCATCAGTATGAAGGACATCCGCATTCAGACATTTGGCGTTCACTTTGGCTTTAAGAACCGCTTCCTGGCCAGTGACATGGTGCATGCTACCGCAGCCTTGTTGGAGAGCACTGAGAAAGATGAGAGTGACAGCGACAACTTCATCAAGGCTCTTGACTCTCTCTCCAGGTTTGTTAGCAGTGTTAATAAAACAACCAAGACAAGGTGTTTTAAAACTGTAAAATGTCTCAAGGATCAGATGGAAAAAAACTAATCAATTGTACCTGTTGTCCCTTTGTGCTCTGTCTCTTACGGTGCAGGAGTAACCTTGAGCGCCTACATTCAGGCATCGACTTGGCTAAAAAGAAGCTGATGGCCATTCAGCAGACTGTCGCCAGCTGCATCTGTACAAACTTCATCCTGTCACAGGGACCATTTCTCTACTGCTACCTCATGGAGGTACGACCATCTGAATGACCTGCAGGTGTGTGAGGCTGCTCTACAACGTTATGTCCTCAATACTTTCCTCCTTCTTTTTCATGTGTAGGGAACGCCTGACGTGAAGCTCTTCTCTAAGCCCATGGCCCTAACTCTGCTCTGCAAATACCTGCTGAAGGCTTTTGTCCACTCAGTAAGTATCTTACTGATGCCAAACTGTAATAAATAACTGCAATGATAACCATGTTATTGGTTTTAATCTTTCAATTGTATTATTTTTTGTTGTTGTTATTTTTAGACGAGGAATAAGCGCTGCAAACTCCTTCCACTCATCATGGCCGCTCCCAAAGACGTGGAGAAGGGAACGGTCATTGTTGTAGGAATCCCACCCGAGTCTGGAACATCAGACAAGAAAAAGTAAGAACTATCTTTTTAAATCTGTGGTATGCTACCAAAACGATACTGGCAGAGCTCCTTGATAAAGAAAAAGTTTTTTCAAAATACCACTCAAAGCTCCTTAATATGTCATGTGTGTAAAATATAATAGAAGAAGTGTGCCTATTTAGTCACATATATATCGGTATATTTGATACAGATTTTTCAATTTGCTCAGTAAAGCTGTCATTTAGTAAAAGTTCTCTCCATGTTATGTGATGCTCTGAGATAAACTAGTTAGCTCTGTCAGAATAATATGTTGGTCTTGATGAATAAATTATAGAAAATGAGTCCATTGACCCCATAGGAACAACTCAACTGTCCAAGGTTACAGTTGTATGTATATCAGCAGCTTTAATATGTATTTTGTATTGTTGATAGCCGAAAATGTCAATTTTTTTCAACTTTCCTCTTTGTCTCTGTAAATAAAAGTTTCTTTGGTCGAGCCTTTGAGAAAGCTGCAGAGAGCACCAGCTCCAGAACTCTGCATGACAACTTTGACACTTCAAGTAAGACTCATATTGTTATTCACTTTTCCAATGTGCTTTGTCTTGTCCTTCATAAATGTTTCACACAGCGAGCGGTCTCTTCATCAGACACTGGGTGGCAGCCTTGTTTTCATTTTTAGTAGAGCTTCTCCCTCTAGTCAAACTGGACCTTTATTATGAACATTGGCAGAGGTTATTATCACTAACCTGCAATGTATCTTCACATAAGTCATGTTTTGAATAATATTTGTTGTGTATTTATGCCATTTTCTGTCCAAATCACTTATCCCAAAATACCTTTTGGCTCGTTGAAGATATAAAATCAGTTTCTTTGAGCATATATTCACCTGTGTTTTTTCTCTCTGCAGTAATTGAACTGAAGACAGAAGACAGGAGCAAGTTTCTGGACGCACTCATCACCCTCCTGTCATGAGAAGAATGTGAACATGAGTTTTGTTTCTTGAACGTTGTGAGTGCTTATACTGTTCATAGTTCAGACTTTATCCATGATTTCAATGTTGGTTTTATCAGTTTTGTGTGTATATTGTACAGTGTTTTGTAAATGTTTGGAAGTCTTTTTTTAACTTTTTTAACTTTTGTCTTTTATTCATGTCAGTGTATGTGAATGTTTCTTCACGCTTTTACATTTTAAACATGCTTAATAAATCATAGTAAGTTACTTACATGCTTTGGTACAGTTGTTGTTCCAGGAGTTTTTGAAAAATAAGAACTGTGACCTATGAAACCCTGACAATACATTCACTTTTAGATTATTTTTTTTTTTGTTAGCAGTTTCTCTTTTTTACTCACCTTTTAATTTTTTTGTATTTATGCTATTTGACTACACACTGTTAGATGAGAGCTCTCAGGAGCTACAAGACATTTTTATCAGTGATGTGTTATGTACACACTGCTGTGTGAGGGGACATTGATTATCTGTTACCCTGTCTAAGGGCATGCTCTGATCGGCTCACTGTCTGTTGTTTGCCACAGTACATTCAAGTAAAAATGAGCTAACACTCGGAAGAGAACAGATATGTTACATTTTAGTAAACACATTTTAGGCATCAGTAGTATAACTTTGGACCCATTTATTTACTGAAATAGCCTGCTCCCAAATTAGAAAATAAGAAAACACGCATTTCTAGTGGATGCAATTTTGGTAGTGCAGGTGAATTGCTGTGGACCAATTGTTTGCAAAAGCCACAGAAGCTAGACTGGAAATTAATCAATCAGCTGTCCCAAACAGGTCTGTTTGGAGCCAGCTACGCACTTAAGAACCACCATTGTTGTTTTGTGGGCAAAGGGACCTAATCCTTCAGTCAAAAGGAAAGTTGAACTTTCTCTTGTGTCATAAAACAAAGATCTGGCAGAGTGTCGGCATGTTGGCAGTCACAGCCGGCAGTGGCAGAAAGAGAGATCCAAACTGATTACAGTCTTTTCAACTTCATCCAATCTTTTGTTTTGCTGATGCACAACTTATGCTTCCACAGAAAGTGAATCAGTTCCGATGGTATTTATGAGATTTCTATTGAAAATATTTTAGGTTTAATGAACTAAACATCTTCTCCTGACCTCAGTCCATTCATGTGATGGGATGGTGAGGGATGTGACCTTGGCACATATTTGAGAAAGTAGGCCAGGCCTGCTGGTGGGGATTTGCTGCCGTCCCAGGGAGCGACTGGAAAGGTGGAGCCTGGGCTGCTCTCTGCGGGGTGATTAAGATTCTTATCAGCCCTGGATCAGGATGCGATCGTGACCTTCGGAGTGGAGGGTGTTTGGGTGGTTTCACAGGAAAGTCCGGACTGAGTGGCAGCAGAGGGACTGAAACGTGCCGAGATCTGCATCTAGCTTCAGCAAGGGGATGTTAATGCACGTGGTTTTATTGTCACCAGCTGAGGTTGTGTGTCGTCAATCATCATCATCTTATTGTGTATGAATGTGTACATCTGGCTGCTTCCTCTGGGTCAACTGTTGGAGAACAATTTACCTCCATAATGATATTGTTTACAGTCACAGCAGAGTGATGTTATCCAGCTGAAATAATGCCACAAACTATTTGTGAGGAAGTTGTGGAAGACATTTATATCCTCATCTTAGAGATTGTTTATTTCTAGAGGCACAAATTGCTGATTAAACCTTCTTCAGTGGCCTCTGTCACTTATCTCTTTTTTCCACTCCCTTTTTGTTTCTGCTGATAGAAGTGTAACATTTTTTACAACATGGTCCATTTAAAATCTGTTCCATAGCTTTTGATCACATCATCTTCAGCAGGCTTGTAGGTGTTGAGATGGTTTTTTTTCATGAATATTTAAAATTTTTTTGCATCAACTCAAATATTCACAGTTCATTCTTGAGCCTCTGAACAGCTGTTTTAAACCAACATGGATCAGAAATACTTTTAACTGTGATGATGTAACTTTGCTAAACTGTGGCCACAACATAGACTGTTTAAGAGAAGTGGACGTACTAACTTTGTGGTTTAAATGCTACAGTTTGGCATTTTGGTTGTTGCCATTTTGTTTATTTAAGAAGCCAATTTGACCATCTTTGGATAAGAGGGTGAGCTTGAAGAGGAGGATACTTGGGCTAGCTAGCTTACCTGGTTTGGCAAGACTTTCATAGAATTAGGCTTCTTTTTGCAGTGGAGTTGCCTCCTGCTTACCATTAGAAAGAATGCAATTTTAAGATACTTTTGCTTTGGCTTTATATTAAAGTCACTGAGGTTACCTCGTGGTGCACAGTAATATCCATCCAAAGTTTGTTAGCAGTATCCACCAATGAAGGCTGTAGCAGCAAAACTCCAGAGTATGTGTTAAAATATCATTAAATTAATTGTTTTATTTGTGTTTCTTCTTTCAGAAGTTACCTAGTCCTACCTTCAAGGGTTGGAATATTTTTACATTTGAACTATACTATCTGGTTGCTTGTGATAAGTATTGAAGTTTGTAGAAAGTTTTCTGTTTCCGAGGTAAACATTCACGTTTAGTTTTCCTCTGATGTGTTTTCCAGTCTTCTCTTTGTTGCATTGACAGGGTTGACTGATGTTTTCAATCCCCTGACACTTACCTGGTTGTTGAGCGGAGACGTGATGGTATTGGCCATCTGCTCTGTGGATGTGCTCAGTGAGGAGATCCACCTGTTCGGCCCATCATTTGGCCTTCTCCCCTCAGCCATCAATCACTCTGCTCTCCATCCCCCCTCTTGCACCTCTGGTGAAGTGGGGCCACTGCCCTTTCCGCCGCTCTGCATCTCAGGAATGTGGCATGTAACGCACACACACACACACACTGAGGGAAACATACCCCCAAAGGCAGTAGATGTGCAGAGCGGCATGTTTGAAGGCCTCACACTCAAACAGTCATGTTGCCTTTTACTCCTTTAGGGGCGTGCTGCTGAGTGGAGCTTTGGAGGATGTTGGTGGTTATTTTGCAGTGATTTAGGGCACAGATACAGTATGTTGTGGTTTATAAAGTAAGATGTACTGTTTTAGCACATTTCACACACAAACAATAACTTTTTTTTACATTCACAGTATACATAAATCCATAACATATCATTGTTGATAGTTTTTATTTTTGATAGCTAAACAAAAGTTCTTTCAACAATCACTCTTCCTGATTCAGTGTATTGGATGGCTAACAAAAAAATGGTTTAAGTGATACTTGAATTATGAAGCAATATTGATATCTGCGATCATATAAATCTTATTGTATTTTCATATCCCTTAATCATTTTTTCCCTAAAAAAAAATCACCTTCAGACGTTTCAATTATTGATTTTATTATGTATATATTTTTGTTCACTTAACTGGTTAAAGGACTTTAAATTAAATTACACTTTTTCTTTCTCTCTGGAAAATCAAGACAAACAACAGACATATAAAGTTTACCTGCTGGACACAAAATATCACCAACATCCATATACAGTATGTTTTTCAGTGCATGTTCACTGAAGATTACAGGCTTCCACAGCACACTTTGAAAGTTACACATGTGACACTTTTTGTTTCCAAACTACTGCAGCCATTGTCATGATGCAAAATAACGCTTATATGTTTGTGTGTTGGACTAAAAATGGTCTTCTATAGTTAAATTCTGCTCATTCATTGTTCTGCACAGTGAAGTGAAGAAAAATAAGTGAAACTACTAAAGTGGGATATTTTATAATAAGAAATATATTAAATAAAATATATACTCTATATTTCTAAAATACTAAAAGTATATATTTGACATTTTTGTTATGAAATGTCACTAAGTTTGTCATATTTTCTGTGAAGAATTGTCTCTGAGCTGAAGTTGTGTTTCTGTTGTTTTCATCCCTCCTCTCGTGCCTCACGTCTCCAACAATCTCAGATTCCAGATAGGATTAGTTTTACTGGACAGCCAGAGACAAAGACCTACAGCTGACTGTTTCCGCCTGCTGCCTGTCTCCCCATCATGCTGTGAGAGGATGCTCACACGCACATACACACACACACACACACACACACACACACACACACACA
>JAOWBC010001486.1:20149915-20164809 GCA_028566105.1 Hypoplectrus providencianus
TGTGTGTGTGTGTGTGTGTGTGCCAGACCTTTTATTAGGCTCATCCATACCACCACATTATAGGCACCCGTAACCAGGCAACTGCAGGTTTTGGCTGGTAACCATGGCGAGCGCCCATTGAGTGACGTCGCTGGCCCTGTTTGCCTCTCTCCCCACTGGAATGAGGGCCTTTTTAGAGGTGCCCCCCACCCCCAAGTCTTTCTACACACACATACACTCACTTAACCCCTTGCTAACACACACACACACACACACACACTCCCTGCGCTTCGTCACCCTCTGTGTGGTGACTAGAGGAGTGGAACTAACAATCCCACAAAAACATCTCACTGAGGCGGACCAGACTGGACCTTACAGGGAGTGTCTTTGTGTAGAAAAACCCATACAGACCCCAAAGGAGGAACGCCTACTGTAGCCAAGCACGAGTGCTGGGCAGTAATGATAAAATCACATATCATTCTATTTTTGTTACAAAGTTTAATAAGCATTATCTCTCAGATGAAAGTATCAAAAACTCATAGACCCCAAGTTAATGCTATAATATATAACTTTTTTGCATAAATGTAAATGGACCATTAGAGCTAGACAATATGTTTGTTTGAGTTTTTGTACTTACATTATGCCAAATATTTCCAAAAGTATTCAGACCCCAAGAATAATCATAATTCAATCAAAGTAACAGTCTGTTTCATTTGGTCACCTGTCAGCTATGTCATATTAACCTTGATGTAAGAAACTTACTGACTTTGCATTATCCTTCTATACCTCTTTTTTCTGTAGATCTCAGCTGTTTTAACTGTATATTTTACAAGAAGAAGAATAGTGTTCATCAGACGTCTGGATCTTAAATTATCAGAGAAACAAGCTGAGCAATCTTCCTCCAATGTCTGCCTAACAGCATTGATGAAACACTGATTTTTTAAACATCAACCTGCTTTATTCACTGTTTTAATCAATTTTAATCACTAGGTCTGTTTCTTTTTGAGATGATGAGACCCCTGATGATATTCGGCTATAATTCGGCTGCTGGTAAAAACCTCTTGGATGGCAGCAATGGTGTAAAGACAACAACCTGCATGATCCCGCAGGGGCTCATAGATAAAATGACAATTCAAATAGTTGCTGACTTTGGAATTATGAAATGTACTTATAACTATAATATATTCTGATAGATCAATCCTAACTCCATCCACATTAAACTGCATAAGATAACTTTCTTTTTTAGACCTTTCATCCAAATCACATGACCCTCAGCACATGGAGTTTGCTCTTTTGGATTTCACAACTATAAGCTTGTAAACGTCAATTTGCAAGGAAAGAGCTTTTGGGCCAATAAACTTGTCTGATATCAGACTGAACTGTAAACGTGTTACAGTCTGTTTATATCTTCAGTTGGCAGATTCAAAGGTCTGAACCCAGGACAGCCAAAACACAACAAAAGTCCTAAAAGTGCTGTGGGTCAAACAGGAACAGCTGCTGAGTTTATGAGTCGACAGATCCAGCTCCTTGACCACTGGAGACTGTGTGATGTGGTTTAAAACTCAGGTAGTGATTGTATCCCTTTTTATATCGATATTGTGTTCCTCTATATGTGCCACAATGATAAAACATTTTAATGACTGGATAGGAGCCTTTGGTGTGACTGAAGGGCATTTTATAAACAGGAATAACACAGTTAGCCTCTCAATTGGTTGATTCTTGATTTCAAGGGCTTGTGCACAAGTCACACACTCCCCTGACTGTATTCAGATGTTCTGCATAGCCATATTTTCAACTTTTCTGAGGGCATATGACCTGCTAAGATCCTTAAGTGACCATGCAGCACAACAAGTATGGATAAGCTTTTGTAATCCAGTCACAGTGTTAAATCAGAGGACTGAAATATCTTTTGTTTTACTATTGTTAACCAGTTCAGTATATTTCATACCTTCATCTCCAGTGTTTGTATAAACGTGGTTGCCATGAAGCAGCAATGGATAAACTAATTACTTCAAAGTGATGATGTGTAATCTTTTCGTGGCCCGTTTTAGCACCGCCCTGATGGAGGGAGATGGGGTTGTGACGACGGATGAATGGAGTGACTTGCGAGAAGACGATTCCAGCAACTTCTCCATAGCTCTAATTTGGACGCTTTTCATTGACTGCGGACGAGGAGGGGTGGGGGTGGTCTGAAAGGGGGTGGTGGTGGGGGGGGTTGTGGAGTATTGTGAGCTGAACAGCAGAGCCCCACTCAAGCTGAATGGGCATTGTCATCTGGATTTCTATGGCTAACCAAAATACTTTCTCCCGCCGTGGGGGTTTATGGATTCACGGTGGGAACGGCATGCATTACGCACAGCCGTGGAGAGCTCCTCTGCCTCTGCACACCATCACAGCTCGGTTGTTTTGTTTAAGAACACACGTTTGCTTAAGATTTCAGACAATATATTCACTTTAATCTTAATAAAATGACACAATATTGCATCTTCATATACACGAATAATGAATCATTACATCAAACGTCAACAAACCAACAGAAAACAAAGTTTATTCCTAGAATTTCTGAAAAGATAAAACTTCCTGCAGTGACAGCGATGATGAAAACATTGCAGGTGTTCAGTGCAGCCAAATAACGGACTCTAACATTTCATGATCCAAGACTCTCCGGAAGCTACAGGTCCAAAATTGGACTGCAGGTTTCACAGTCACCGCCATCAACGTCTGAACAACACAAAAGCCTTTTGGAGATTTATTGGGGCTTCAACTTGTGTACACTTTTCTTCTTCGTTCTTTATCGCTATTGGACACTGTTGGAGTCCTCAACATGTCGGCGTAGTTCCACTAAAAAGGAAATGGGTCTTTGAATGTGTGGGAGTGCAATTGTTCTCAGTTACTGTACAAGTTTGTGCTGACAATGCACATCAAGGCAAAACAACAGTGTGTATATTTGATTGCAAGAGTTCCTCTAGAGAAGAAAAACTTTGCGGTTACAGCGGTAAACATTTCAAAAATACTCATAATTTCGAAGACTTACAAAAGCAGGTACCTAACAAAAATACTCCTTTTTGTCGTGAGTTACCTTTTGTAGTTGATAGTCTTTTTTAATCTCCTGTAGATACAAAAATGATTTGTGAATTTGTGGTCCGAGCGCTTTAAAGGGCCAGTGTAAAAACAAAAAACAAAAAAACATCAGATGTGCCTCCATTGAATTTTTAAGTTCAGATTTCTATAAAAACAAAACTGCAGGTGCAAAGATAAAGTCCGTCAAAAACAGTTTTTCATAAGCTGCAGGTCACTTTTACGCACCGCCTGCTGTGGGCCACATAGCTACACATAATTCCTCTTGTCATAGTCCCCGTTCGGCGTGGCTCTCTTGGTCGGTGCGTATTTTACCGAGTATCCAGAGTTCCCGCTGGAGGGACAGGAGCAGCACAGCAGCGCTCCACCGATCAGCAGCAGCGCTGAGGCCGCCCAACCGATGTACAGCGCAGCGCCGATCTCCCTTTTCTTGGATGCGGGCACCTGCGGGTTGTAAAAGTCTGATATGATGTTGTTGGCCATCCAACAGAGAGGAACCAGCACGAACAGACCGCTGATGATGTAGATGACCCCACCGGCGTTCACCACCCGGGCTTTGACGTACTCAGCGCGGATACAGTTGGTACACTGCGCCCCGGCGATCACTACCATGAGCCCCAGCACCCCCATCACCGAGGAGATGATGGTGAGCGCTCTAGCAGCCTGCAGGTCGTGGGTGAGGGCGAGGACGGAGTCGTGCACCTTGCACTGCATCTGGCCCGTACTCTGCACCACACACGACATCCACAAGCCGTCCCAGATAGTCTGCGCCACCACGATGTTGGCTTCGATGAAAGCCGTCACCTTCCACATGGGAAGCCCGCACGAAACCATCACCAGAAGCGAGCCAATTACGCACAGCGATAGTCCCAGGATCTCCAGACCGGCCGACACCATTTTCTCTCTCTGCGTTCACTCAAAGTCTGCCTGAAACTTTTCTCTTTCCCTAATTTATTTTTCTTGAAAGCAAGGTGTATTTCTGCGCTTTGCCTCTTCGCTGTCGCCTCGGTGTACAGGAGCGTCAGTCGTTAGTTGCGCTTCACTCACCACATTTACTGTGAGATGCAAGAGACAGCAGCTCTGAGTCTCTTTGTTAGTGAGGGGATGTGAAAACAACTGGAATCACAGTAGCACCGGACCACGAATATCTGCGGGGTTGGGGGTGTATGCGCTCGAGGAGAAACTTTCCTCCAATCAGATGTGGCCGCATCCTCGAGGGACCAATGAAAACGCATGGAAGTTGTGAGGCTGAATAAAGCGGTCCAGAGCGCATTGTGCGTTTGAACAGTTATTTACAAAGAATAGAGAAGGGGGGCAGGGGAGGGGGTGAAGGCGCACGGGGGGGTGTTTTAAGGGTATGGAGTAGTTGAAATGCAGTGGTTGGGTGAATCACCGCACTTGTTATTGATTTTTCAGACATGGAGGCTAATGCCACTTGTCTGTGGTAGACATGAGGGCTCAATGGCCATTTCACACCCATTGTGATGTGTATAAGCTCTTAACTCGATGACTTAAAATGCCAGAAAAGCAGAAACACAAGGGAAGATAATCGTATATTAATTAGGGTCCGAGCGCTGTCGAAGACTGGCGAAGACCCTATTGAAATTGGTCCGTTTATTATTTTAAATGTTTTTACTGCATTTCCTTTTCCTTACTCTACAAAAACATAAAGTATTACAGCTTCCTGTAAAAGATTATCATGGACTAAAATAATCTTTTGGATTATTACAAGTTATTTATCTTTATTTAATAGGCATAGTTTTTTTTTTCTTTTAATCATATTTGATGTTGTTTATATATAAATAAATAATAAGGAATAAGGTGGCATAGAATGAAAGCGATTTAGAAATACGAGGATCTAAAATACAAATGTATAAATAAGAGTACAGGCTGGTATTAACGCCATCAAGTCATTCCCAACACAAGATATTAGATTAGGGCATAAGATATCTGCCAGGAGGCAAAAACTATGGGCTGACATGTTTGCCACTAGAAATTTAGTTTGAATTATACTGAATTTGAAAATCAGGATCTGAAACTGTATGTAATGTTCTGAAATTGATTGCATTTGCTCTGAGCTTAACTAAAAAAAAAAAAAAAAAAATACAAAATATAATTGTATTTTGGAAAATTCAGATTCACTTTTACAATTCAATTTGAATCCTGAGTGGCGCAACAATCCTCTGGTCTCCCTCTCTGTGCCCGGAGAGGATGAGACTGAAGCCGACTAAGATGAAGAAGACCATTGGTTTTACCCCTGAACTTCTATATTCACATGATGAAAGTTAATGTCTAACACAATCCTACATATATTCTGCACAAACGTAGAGACGCTGTGTTACTTATTTGTTCTTAGTTACTTATGTTATAATTTGTTTGTCATAAGTTTGAATCAAACTGTTTATTTCAGAGTTGTGATCAGTTGAGAAAGGAAAGATTTGTTTCAGGGCTGGAGGATAAAGTGCTTCTGACCAGAAGGTTTTATTGATTACATTATTTACTTTATTTATGATTTTTTTAAAGATTGATTTGTGAATACATGCATTATTTAGAATTTCCACATGCCTGTGCAATGAAGAATGCTTATTGCCAACTGCAAAGAAGAACGCTTACACCTAACATGCACACATATAGGACTCTACTAACTGCAATGAAGAACTGCTTACATCTTTTATATTTACATTTATCAGTTTGCAATGAAGTGTGTTGATATAATGATGTATATGAAAAGGGATAATCGATGCTTCTCCTTCGATTATCTGCGTCATGTCTCGAGGTGGTGTTCACCTGCAGTTTGGGGGCCTGTCAGGATGGTCACTGCCAACAGCTGTGACACAAATACTGTAGTGTTCCAAATTGAATTTGCAGTGACATGATAAAATCATGTCAAAGTGGGAATTGTTATATTAAGGTCAATTTGGCACCTGGTTTTAATATGTATTCATGAGGTTGATGTATTTCATTCCACTATACGATAATTTAATTTAGGTTTGCATTATGTTAAGCATTTAATTTTGACCATTATTGTGTATATTTTACTGTATGATCAGGCAGGCCTTTTGAGTGACTTCTGACAGAAGGTTTTGTTAAACAGTAACTAGGTCACAGAGTCAGCATTATTATTTCTTGGGGACAAGATAGCTGTACCCTGAATGCTTCATATTTCCTATCCGACACACAGCATCCAGACAACATCCAAATACATTGTTTCATACATTCTCAGAAAGAGATGTGAGACATACAAGGCCAAGTAGAATTTGGATAACGTGCGAGTCCAACCTCCTCTGTACGGGGTCCCGTCCAAGAAGATCAATGTACATCATTCCTATAGATTGGGGCTCATTCTGACAGAGATCCTGCCTGAACTCTGCCACTTTGAGCCCAGCGCTGTCTTACTACATGTGGCCAGAATTAAGCTTGCATTGAGACCAGTTTATTCTCTCTTGGGCTTCCAATCAACGAACTGGGGATTTAAACACATGAATTAAAAAAGTTTTTTTTCTCATATTAAAGTGCATAATTATATATTTCCAGTATCTGTATTATCTACCGTATAATGTATTTTTGGTTTCAAAAAGGGGTATATGTACTTTTAATGAGCCTCTCCTTTGTTACATTATTAGTTATATTACATTATTAGTTATATTATCCTGGCAGTTTGTATGGTTGCTTCAAATTGTCCGTTTAGTTATGTAAAACAGTTCAACATTACATTAATCATTTTCCAAGATCGCATAAATCGCAGAGGAAAACAACCGTAACACTTCGAAACTGTGATACTTTGGCAGCCATGTTGGATCTATTACGACGTGATGTTTTACGAGTCGACCGTCCTGACGGTTGAGCCGTAATGGCGCCAGTAGCACAGAGAGATGACCGTTGGTAATGAACAGCTTCAGAGACGAGGGCGGACTCGCGGAGACGGTTTCCGGGTTTCCCTTCCTGGGCTGGGACAGCGGCAAGAGGCAAAAAGCTCCTGTTGATTAACAGTAATTCATTCAAAGTTACATTCAGGTAAGCCACAATGCAGTTGTTTGTTGTTTCTTTGTTTGTTTTTTACAAAGTGTATGAAATCGAACAAGGGGGACAAGATACGCCGGAGAGTCGGTTAAAGTAAGCTGGCAACATGACACCAGCCGCGGTAACAACTGCTACTGGCTAAAGTTTGACATGTAGCGTTAACGAAGTTTCAGTGCTGTATTACACTTACATTATCTGACACGCTTTTGAAGATATCGAGCTACAGTTTAACGAGCTACGGTATTTAACTCCCTGTCCATGAACGTCATGGTCCCTGTTGATGTTTGGTGAACTCAGTCAGTGTCTGTCAGACTGGGTGTGGTGGACATCCAAATGTTTCAGAAACAGAGGCCTTCAAACACGTTTCAGTTTCCCCTATTCACTGACTAGTGAGGATTGATTTATTAATAATTTGACAGAGATGTCCAAGTAATTATTTCCTCCTCTTCATATTTTTCCTAAAAGTGACGAAAGCACAATACCTTTTTTGAAAACACACCCTGTTTGTGACCTCATCTTTGTCCCATTGTCTCAGCTCATAACTGCAGGGGACCACTCTGTACTAAATATTCCTAAATGAGCACCATATAAAATATGCATCAGACGTGCCATTCAAAGCATTGACTTCCACGAATTTCCTGTAAATCCCTTGTTTAACATTCCTGAACTCTGAAATCTCTTGTAGCATCTGATTAATCCCTGACCTTTGATTGTAAAGGGCGCTTTTGCACAAAATAAATTTGATGTTTAGACAACTTCACAATAACAGATGGAAACAATAACATATTCACATTATGTGTCTGTCTCAGATGTGGCGGAGGGCCACTATTGAAGAATTATCATCCATCTTTGCTTGTGTTTTTGGCTCAATGAAAACATGCATGTTTCACTTCCTTTCTTGCTGAGTGGTGAACACTATGGGCATGATGGCATACTTTGTGAGCTGTAATCTCAGGCTGGCAGCTGCCCTGTACTTCAGAAACAGCTTTTTGGCTGGACACATATTTGTCTGCTGTTCGAAGGACAACATCTCTGGGTACTGAAAAATGTCTAAAGCCTGTGATCCAGCACCTTCACCGCTTTCTGACCTTTCCCCTTCCTGTGACCTTATCTGAAACACTGGCCCACACAGGAGCCCTGTGGAAGACATCTGTCTGACACTATAAACTACAAGGGGATATTTCCTCCTGCTTTGCTCTGTGGTGTGAATGGAAAAAACAAAACTTGATTCCCACTGACAGACCCAAGTGGACATGAACTATTGTGTAAGAGGCCTTGAATGATGGTGTAACACAGCAGGAAACCTTTGTTCACTAGAAACGAAGTTATTAAGTACAAAATAACTTTTAATATCTGAAAATCAAAGCAGATGTATGAAAACTGTGTGCATTTCTAAAATAGCTTGTACAGCTGTCCTTTATTTTATGATTTCCATCATAATGTAGATATTAAGAGAATGTGATAGATTTGTTTGTATTTACAGCATGCCATGATTTCTTCCTAGACCCTTTTTTTTTTGCAATATTGACTTATTGTTGAATCCTAAAATGCTAATAATTTTTGTGTGTCTCCTTTAAAAGTAGACATCTGCAGAGTCCTTTTTTTATGTGACACACAGCCCAAAATCAAGGATATCAAGTTAAACATGATATAAAAGAGAGAAAAGCAGTGCTTCTTCATATTAAAAAAATAATAATTATTTTTTTCATTCTTGATATTCATTTTCTATTGATTGATGTTCTCTCCTTCATAATGAACCTGACATTAATGTGGATGAAATATTATTTCAATGAATATTATGATTATAATATTTGTAAATTAATATTTCCATGTAGCCTTTGTCGTAGTGTAAGGCAGCAGTGTTGAGTAGCACAGTGTTGTAATAACATTTTGCTGCTGTATGACTCCCACTTGTTTTTAGTCATTTCCTCTGCTGTCCACATCATCATAAACAGTCCATCCTGTGCTTTAAACTCTCTGTGTGTTACGAAAAGGCCTGCTGGTTTCCTCATGCTTGAAAGGCTTTTTCATTCCGCTTATTGTAGTTTTTTCCCCTCTCTCTGGGCTTGTATTATAAATTGTTTCTAAAACACCTCTTTAATACCAGTATCATATCTTTATTACTGTTGCCCACAGTCATTACCTTTGGCCCCCGAGGGCTACTTAATTACAGTCAAGCCCCCCTTGTTGTGTTATTTGTGTTGTTGTGTGTGTCTTTGCATGAGCCAAACATCACTTCATTATGCTCAGTAGCTTTAGGGCCCTTGTTGCTGTGATCAGTTGCCAGTTAATTACCATTTTTGTTGTTGTGCCACTGAGTTCACTAAATCTCCACGGTGTAAAATTATTGTTTCAATGTTTACAATAAAGCAGAAAGACTTAAATCCACAGAGAGCGGGTGTGCAGACCCTTGACACTGCCTGTCAGGAAGGTGAATAGTTCTACCAGCACTGCTGCCCCTTCATGGCTTCACTCCAACCAATAAATCAACTGTAAATGCATTACAGTACATGCCAAGAACTTTGGCTTAACTAAGGTGGCATTTTTCCCTTTTGGCCCAAACAGTTTAATCTCCCCCACGTCTGGCCTGTTGATAGCAGTGTGTATGTGTGTGTAAGCAGCTCAGCAGCCCCGCCGATTAAATGGCCATTATTAAGAGAGTATTATTGAAGTGTGCCTCCTGCCTGTCTGTCCTGTAGTGTTGTCTTTGTGATATTACAACTGCGATATTGGAACGGTTTAATTAATCTGCTGCCAGACTAATGCTGGTTCCCACAGAGCCTGTCGAGGAGTAACACTTGGGTTGTGTATGTGTGATACTCATGGGCACGCCTGTGTGGGCCGCTACATTAAATTAGATGTTCATTAACAATGAAAGCACATTTATTATGGTCTTTTGTTGTGTTTTTAGAGCTGAAATTAGCTGAAAGCTAATGATTAAGCCATGGTGATGTTGCAGCTCAAGGAATGGTCAGTCCATTACACTGCACAAGCCTGACTTATTATTTAAAGCCATATTTGAGTGTTTTATTGAAGTGTCTCACCTGCTATTTGATGGTTTGCTCTCAGATTTGATCCAGATATCCATTCTGCCCAGAAGACCCTAAAGACTTTTTGACTTTTTCCTCTCATTCTACCAGCACGTCAAAGTTTAATCCCTTGACCTATATCAACACTTACTGGCTATTGCAGCATATTTTGTACAGAGATTCCATTCCCCTTTATTACCAAATTACCAATCATCTCCTCCAGCACCACCATTTTTGTTTTTAAGAGAAATCTTTTGACAACTACTGGTTAATTTACCATGATGTGTGGCTGCACAATGGAGTCAAAATTAAATCGCAATTGCATTTTATTACTTTTTCATCATTTTTAAAGGCCTCATTGCTTGTCCATTTAACTGGCTTAACCTTTTGACCTCTACGGCCCTAACCTGGCACCCCTCCATGCTATATTATGGGTGGCCCCCTCGCTGTATTGATATGTGGTCGGACGTGTATGTGGTCAGGGGTGAGGCACGTGCTCTCCCTCCTCCCCATAACTGAGCAGCGCTGTAAAGGAAAGGCTTCAGGAACCAGAGGGATAAACAGCTATTGTTCTCCCTGCGGGCCCGGTGAAACCACCCTGTCAGTAAGAGAGATCTCTGCCCACTTTCATGCAGATACAGAGCCGCCGCCCCCGACTGCCATCTAATAGATTTAACAGTGTGAAACGGTTCCCCAAGTGTCCACGGCTGTGCATGCCAATAGAGAAAGGGCAACCCAGGTTCCCATGCCACTTCTTTTCCTTCCAACTACCCTTACATAACCAGAGTGCATCTCCGCCTGGCAGCGCGCAGTAGCCTGCTTCTTTCTAATGCTTATCACACTCCACCTGTCAAGGGCCAGTGTGTTGGTGATAAAACGGAGCCTGTTCTTCCTGCTCAGTCATTATGTAGCTAATTTATCAAACAGGCTTGTTGCTCTGTCGTCTGTTCAGGGTTCTAGATTGGGGCAGGGGCATGTATGAGACAGTTTAATGGGAGTCTGGGAACACACTTGTTACCCAGGGCTCTTAATCTCTGCTCCTCCCGTGTGATAGTGTTAAAGAACAGCGTCAGCCTCAGTGAACGTCTCAGAGTGGACTTAATGTACCGAGTCAGTACAATGTCAACAGATATTACCTGAGGTGGAGTTGACTTTCATGATTCCTGCTGATGCGAATTTGTAATCACATAATAACTAATTATTATCTTATGTCAATATGATTTTCTTGCAAAATCTGAAAAAAAGGTCTTCAAGCAATATGCTAAATCTCGAAGTCAGTAGGTATCATGATATCAGACTATAATGGCACTCAAAGAGAACAGAACCCAGCCAAGGCCATGTCCATGTAAGTGCAAGTGAATTTGTGAATCCACCCTATGGTTGATCCTTTCTGAAATTCAACAGTTCCTCCTTGACTCATGGTGCACCCTTTTTACCACGTTAAATGGAAAAGGGTCAGTAGTTTTCCATAATCCTGCTGACAAACTGACCAACAAACCAAGTTGAAAACATGACCTCGGTTGAGGTAATAATATTAGAAAATCAAAAGAAAATGGGTTCAAACTGAACAAAGCAGGAAAAGCTTATCCTACCTTGTGTGTGTTGGAGCCCAACATTGGCTGGTTGCACAAAAGATTTAACGATATTATTTATTTGGCATGTCATTCTCCATTGAAAAAAGACCCAACCACGAATGATTTTATCGGTGCTTATGGGTTTTTCCTCATATGTTGTTGGATTGTTTAGATCTGTAACTTTGAATGGATGAAAAACCACTTTAGTTGAAAAACTCATGCAAATAACATCACTTCATGTGAGCCTAAGCAGTATAAGCTGTATAAGAGAAAATATTTAGTGAATTCTTGAGAAAGATTTTAATCTAAATGCCCGGAAGAAGCTTTTTGCTGCTTGTGATTTATCTGATTTCATTTATCACTTATGTTTTTTCCACCAGCAGGCTCCTCAGACATCCAATAAACAGCAGTGATGTCTCAGTCTGGAGAGAAAGGGAAGGTGAGTGTTAAGTAACAGGCTGAAATATCCCTACATTACAGTTTTTAATCTAAACCATGACAAAGTATTCACAAGGGGTTTGTTTTAAGGCAGTGGTGATTAAGACTCATGGTACTTGTAATCTCATGCACACACGCTTACACAGGCATCCAGAGAGGATATCCTGTATAAATGTTTAAGTGTTTCATGGCTAGGCTTTATTGCCTGTTGGAATTTCTCAATGATATATAGCATCATCAGTCTCACTCTTGTTCAGTCACTTGCACCTTTCACGCCTCATAAAATGATGAAAAATTTCACTGAATGAAAGGAATGAGTAGTGAAATGTAATAATAAAAATTAAATAATTACTGTCCCCTTTAAATCAATTTCTTATGTGTGATTATTTCAACATTCTTTTTATATTTTCCTTTTTTAAAATGTTTCCCTTTGGTTACAGTTCCCAGATGCAACAGGTTATGTAGGGTTTGCCAACCTCCCGAACCAAGTGCACAGAAAATCAGTGAAAAAGGGGTTTGAATTTACTCTTATGGTTGTAGGTGAGTGATCAGTCTTTTCTTTTCCTGTGAACTTTGTGGTTTCTTTTCAGACTAGAGCTTTATTTTCCACTCTCTTTGTTTTTCAGGGGAGTCTGGTTTGGGAAAATCAACGCTTATAAACAGCCTGTTTCTCACTGATCTCTACCCTGAACGCTACATCCCTGGCGCCGCAGGTACACTCACACTCACATGCAAACACGTACACAGATACGCAGAGTGTAATAACAGAGAAATGTCTGCTGCAATGTCTCCAGCAGCGCATTACTTCAAGAGGAATGTTGGGAATGCCTTAGTCTCAAAATATGACCCTGCCCTTCTTAAGACTTGACTTAGATTAGGACTTGTTCTGGCTTGAAAACAATTAACCAGGCTCTCCCTCGTCTGTTTGTGCATATAAGAAAAAGTGTAGCGGTTTTAGATGACAAAACATGTGATTTCATTTTAAAGAGTATCCACCTTCTTGAAGCTCAGTGGCTGAGTGTGAGGCTCAGGCAGGAATTTTTGAAATCCATGTTCTAATTAGGAACTGAAGTAAGTTTTCTGTTATTCAACCCATCAATTGTTCTTAATTCCACTCGACAGAAAAAATTGAGAGGACAGTGCAGATTGAGGCATCAACTGTGGAGATCGAGGAGAGGGGAGTAAAGCTCCGCCTGACCGTGGTCGACACCCCTGGATACGGCGACGCCATCAACAGCCAGGACTGGTGTGTTTATGTGCCTTGGAGGAGTAGGGAGTGATAACAATGTGGGACATGTTTCCTGTCCAGCATGCTCTCTCATCCTTCCCTCCTGTCCTCAACAACCTTTCTCAAGTTTCATCCCAAACTCCCTATTTCCTCCCTCTGCATTCCCTGTGTGTTGATTTGTGAGTGTGTGTTTGCAGTCTTCATGCCAATGTGTCCATGTAGCCTCTGTCAAAGTTCTATTTCCTGTTGATTTTCCCGGCATAGCTTGCACACACAGTGCATTACAGACTCTTTAAATCAATAAAGATCCAATAAAGCAGCTGCAAATGTTTTAACCAATTGAAAGAACTACAGAGGTGGTATTTGCTGTTAAACAACACAACAGGACTGAAAATAGAGACATTATCCTTTCTACAAGTTAATTTTTATACGGCGCTATCTGCCTCACACATTTAATACTTTAATTAATAAACTTTGTCTTTATCACATCCGTTAATTAGTCATGAACATGTTGTGTGAAATAACTCATTTCCTGTGACTTGCATTTCTAATCATGTGAAAAGTGGTAGGAAAACGATCACAGATGGACGCTAAGTCTAAATAACAGGATGTTAACTTTTCTGTAATTTCCCTTTCACTCCATTTATTTTTAAGATGTATCCAGTGGAGTTTCTTAGCTCACAGAGGGTCTTAAACCCCCTGAACTAAATTGATTTCATCAATTTATTGATTTCATCAATTTAGTCACAAAACTGAGATGCAGACATAGATACATCTTGTCAAATATAAAATCATCCTACAAAGTAATTGTTGGATTCCAAAACAATATTTTCAAAGAGGTGGAGGTACGGATTGTCCTCAACTGCTTACTTGTTGTGTCTGATTTACTTTCCTGGAAGGTGACACTGCCATTCTCAGCGTGGGTGTTACAGTAGTGTTTACATGGTGGTTTGGTGTGATCATAGTAGCTTACTTCTGTTTCTTTGCCTTTTTGTCTTTGATGTCAGCTTCAAGACCATCATCCAGTATATTGACAATCAGTTTGAGCGATACCTCCATGATGAGAGTGGCCTGAACCGAAGACACATAGTGGATAACAGAGTGCACTGCTGCTTCTATTTCATATCTCCATTTGGACACGGGTAAACAAACTGTCTGAAGTTGATGTGTTGTCTGCCCAATTGTGGTTTATTCAGGTCTAATCCAGTACATTCAAACTCACCTGATAGAAGTCTAAAAACTCAGGTTCCCCTTCTTGGAGTAGCTGCAAACTTACATTAATTATTTGGCCTTATATTGTTGTCACTTTTCTTATTCAAAAACTGTCCTCTCTATGTCCACTACCCCAATTATTTGATAATCTTTTTCTTTGCTAGTCTAAAGCCTCTGGATGTGGAGTTTATGAAGGCCATTCACAGCAAAGTCAACATAGTCCCAGTCATTGCCAAGGCTGACACACTGACACTCAGGGAGAGGGACCGCCTGAAGAGAAGGGTGGGTTTCATGTCCATACACACACACACACACACACACACACACACACACACA
>JAOWBC010001486.1:20213434-20229877 GCA_028566105.1 Hypoplectrus providencianus
ATGGACTTTTCTGTCATTAACACTATCTCTGGTTGTTAGAAAACTTTGTATTGTGTGGAGACAATCAAAAAATCAATCATTTGAGAAGAAATGGTAAATCATAGAACTTGTAGAATCTTTTTTGGGAGCGTAACCAAGCGTAATGTTTTATTGAAAATGTGGTCTCTGTCTTAGACAAATTAGATTAATTAATTAATTAATTATAGTCATATCAGGTGTGGACCCTTGTACTGTTCTTATTCTCTCAGGGTGAAAGAGATTGAGAGGGCAAGGCTGAGCTCTCCCATCACCCCGCTGGGCAGAGTGATGGCTTCATTCCCCGTGTCGCCGCGTTACGCTAAAATGTTAGCACTTGGTAAGCAGCAGGACTGTCTGCCTTATGTCATTGCTGTGGTGGCAGCCATGACAGTCTGGGAGATCTTCGAGGACCTTGACAGGTGAGGACTGGTTTGTTTTAATTACTTGTTTGTTGATAAACTTGTTAGAAAAAAACTGTAAAAGGAGTTTTGGGTGTCCTGCTTGTAAAAAATTGATGCTTTAGGACTGACTGGTCAGCTTACTTATCATAATCATATTTCATTGTTATTCTTGTAACACATTTTCGTTTCTCCTCAGAACTGCAGGCACTGAAGATGAAAGCTCAAAGCTCACGCAGCGTCGAGCCCGGCTGACCCAAATGAGAAGGTTGTGGGCAGGGCAGGGAGCATCGCTCCTGCTGGGGGACCTCATGGTTATGCTGGGTAATATAACTTTTTCTTCAGGTTACAATAATGAACAGTATAGCATCATAGATAGTATCAGAATCTGTTAGATCCTACAGTGAGCTTTCAACATCTCACAAGGTGGCTTCAGAAACATACTGGTCTTCTGAATCTGCAGGAAGCAAATCAAAAGGCATCTCTTTCTCCTCTGCTTGGGTGCTTGAAGGAGTTTTTGATTGTCAGCAATAGGTTTCTCAGTGGGTTATTTGTCAAATTGTTCTGAAAATGATGGCCAAATATTGTTCCCTGCTTTCACTGACTGCCATACTTGTTATAACAAACTTTAAAACCACACAATAAAAGTCAATTCACGCGGTAGTTATCTTTTTGGTGTGTAATGCCTTTTTTAAAAATGCATAAAATGCACAAACATTTATATGGAATGTTTTATGTTAGTTTATTACTAGAGTTTCTCTATGTTTCTGTTTATATGTGACAACAGGTGCTGTTGGTGCTTGTGAATTTGCTGGTGGTACAACAAAGTTTTGCGAGGATAACGGCCTGAGGTATAAAGCCATGGTGGAGATCAGGAGGCTCAGAGGGCAACTAACCAACGCAGGTACACACACACTCACACAGAAACCCTAGCACATAATATACTGCAGAAACAAACCCAAAAAATAATATTGTGTTTTGTCACCCCAGTGAACGCTGTCTGTCCAGAGGTAGGAGTGTTTGTGAATCCAAAGATGGCACCACCAACAGAGCACCAGGTGGTTTGCCTACGGCAGATTGTTCTGGCCGGGCTGGGAGACCATCTAGCGAGACGTGTTCAGGCAGAAGAAATTCTGGACCCAAAATGGAAGAATGGATACAAGGCAAGTTGCTCTGATTGCTATTATTTTGTTTTAGGAGAGTATGCTATTGCTCTCCTCCACCTCCTTACCCTCATCTGTATTTGTTCACAGACGCCTCTTCTGGATGAACCAGTTTTCATTCATCCTACCTCAGCACTGTTCAAAAAGCTGCCGGAGTTCATCGTCTACCAGGAGATCATGGAGACCACAAAGATGTACATGCGTGGTAATGAGCTTTAAGAAATCAATCAGAACTCGTGTGGCTTTTTATTTATATTTGACACAAAATTTGGTTAAATTACTCAGATCCTGTGTGGATATTTACATCTACTTTTTTCATTGTGTGTGTTGCCTGAAAGGTCGACAGAACAGATTTTCTGAACTGCCACATTTCAAGATGTTCTCCTCTTTTATTATATAAACTGTATCCTGTTGATTTGCAGACTGAAGGTCTCCCTTTATGAAATGTTTCCTTTCTGTCACTGCAGGTGTGTCAGCAGTGGAGGCTGAGTGGGTCCCTGAGCTTCTGCCACAGTATTGTCATTTCGGCTCCCCTCTGGAGTCGCCGTCGCCGTGGTTCTGTCAATCCACCGGCACCATCAGATGTCACCGTTCAAGCACCTTCTGTAGGTTCATCATCATGGCTGTGTTCCTGCTGAAAAAGGAATACCTCACTGAAATTGTGTTATTACTGTGTCTCGCTGCAGTCCGTGTCAGTTGGAAGCTGCCAGCAGTGGAGATGGAATATCCAGATGGCCTTGAGCGTTACAAACTATTCGCCTCATTTCTGCTTGAGGGACAGGTAAGTTTCCCATTTCTGTACATGCTTTAGCTTGAACTTGACCATTCTGTCTGATCCATAACAGCCCTGATCACTGCAAAAGGCTAGAATTATTACTACGTATAGTCGTTGTTGCCTTTATAAATGTTCAGCCTCTTCCTCCCCCTTGAGGTTCATTAGTATCACCACCAGTTTCTTTCTTTGCCTTTCATCTCTTCATATTAGAATTCATCTGCATTGTTTAAAGTATGCAAGAAAAGAAATGGGCATTGAAGATTAGAGATGTTAAGTAGGGAATAGAACCTTGTAAATTAAATGTTAAATATTTGAAAATCTGGTATGAAGTCTCTTTGTACTACTGTTTGATTTATCTGCTTTGCAGATTTGTCCTAATCTAAAAAAACACAGAAGCCACCTTCTCTCAAACCCCTCCATCATGATGAAAACATGGGCAAAGTAAGTTGATCCTCTCACACACTGATCTGCATTATTTGAGGAGTTTCTCCATGTTGGTCAACAACAAAATGACGTGGTTGGAAGACTGACTTTTCTTGCTGTATGTTATATGTTTTAGGCTGCAGCCCAGGACGGAGGCTTTGCTGGGAGTACTGGTGTCCAAAAGGGTTGACTGCAGAGATGCTCTCCTCTCTGTTTGGAAGACTGAAGAAAAATGTGAGGATTTAATTTGCTGAGCATGACTGATTTGATTTTCCTTTCTTGTCTTTGTATCTTGTTGTATGATTGTGTGTTTTTCCTCTTCCTACAGTTCTGTTGTCTGCATACTGCCAGTGGTTGCCAGAAGCCATGCATCAAGAAGTAGCCAAGAGTTGGCCTCCGATATGACGGTTTAAGTCTAATTAAAGAAAACAGAAAATCATAGTACAAAGTTGGTCAGATATATGTTCATTTACAGATCTAGGAAACTCTCTTCTTTACCAACAGGGGAGATCATTATGAGCTTTCTCTCTCTGTTCTCTCAAAGTGCAACTACAAAATTACAACACTGCCTTTTTCAGTTTTGTATTTTATATACTGTATCTGTGACTTGTACATTTTTCAATTATATAGTGACTTTTAACCTCTTATCAATGTGCTGCTGTCAGTTCTGTCTGATTTGGTCTTCATAAGACTCATTAAAACTGTGTGGCTCTGATTAAGCTGTCCTATGTTTTATTCATCCTGTAATATTTGGTTGGTTGGTAATTATTAAAAGGCTACACTGATTTTACACAGCTCTGTCCATTAACTATCCATAAAGAGTGTTAATACTTACGTTAAAACAAGAGAATTAAGATTTTTACAAACAGGATTAAGAAGTAACTCTCATAATAATAATTATATGATGGGATTCAAGAATGAAAAACAAATACATGAACATTTACAAAGCAGCCAGTGTCCGAGCAGAAGGTAAACAATGGAAACTGAATGTTATTTAATTCTTTAATTTTACATTTTCTGGAGCTTGTGAGTATGTTGTTAAAATAATAAAATTAAATGTTTAATATTGTAAGCTGAAGGGGAAGTTAATGTTATTTGTACTTCAAAATTCCCCAACTTCTCATGAATTTGCAGGTAACAAAATAAAACATGAGAAAAACTTTAATTTCAACGGGTTGTTTTTATTGGCTATAGTCTTTGTTTCGTCATTTCCTGCAGCCAGCTCGTACACTTCCGGAAGAAGCGGAAGACAACAGAGTGAATTTTCTGCTCAAGCAACATTTTGAAATAAGAAAACAGAAAAAAAAGACATTTTGATTTGAGTCGTTTGACAACCAAAGACAAAAATTGTAGACATGGTGAGTAACATTTTGTCTTTGTCAAACGTTGACGATGGATTTGTATCAAAACAACTCGTAGTTCCAACAGTTTAGCTACCGAGCGGCTAACAACAACACGACAGCAACAGAAAGCTGCCCTGTCATGATGGGTTTAAAGTCTTAGGTGCATGGAATAACACAAAAACAACACAAATAATAAATGCGGAAACATGCGTGTTTCAATTAATATTATCTGATTTGCGCCACAGTTTTCCTTCCACGTATTCGACCACCCGATGTCCCGGGGCTTTCAGAACCGCTTCTCCACTCAGTACCGCTGCTACTCGGTGTCAATGTTGGCAGGTCCCAACGACCGCTCCGACGTGGAGAAAGGAGGAAAGAGTAAGTATTGTTGTCGTGAAATATCTAGAATAATTTTCATACTCTGCCACTAACATGTAATTGGCAATACCTCGAAAATTCAGCTGGAAACGTTTGTAGTAAACACGTTTGTCTTAATTCCTCAGTTCTCAGTTTATCCCTTTTGAAGTTTACTTTGTGCAAAATGTAACCTCTTTCCCGATATGATAGCATGACAGGGTTGGAAACAATGGGTCACAGCTGGACCTGCGATAGCAGGTTTGACATTTTGGGATAAAAAAAAAACATGGAAGCTGCTTCTCTTAACCTTTCCTCTCCATGTTCTCCATGTACCCCAGTTTTGTTTCTTGAAACAATTTATCATGAAAATTTATATCAGTAGGTAAATCGTTGTATTTGATTCAGTTTAGCAGTCAGTTATAGGCTGTGGCATGGGCCCCAACTGGGCTACCGTCCAGTGCTATTTAGACCCCAACAGCAGGCCTGAAGTGACTAGAAATATGACCTACCTAGGCAGTGAATCATTCCTGCTTTCTGGTGTTTCTAGCATTGAATTAGTCAGTTTATTGTATTAAATCAGATGCACCTTTGTGTTAATGTCTGATGTCCTTTGATAAAATTCTGTAATTTTATTATTATTATCATTATTATTATTATTATGATTATGATTATTATTTAATTCTATTATCTTAAAATGTTGCTTCAAGGTAAGTTTGTTTTAAATATAGGTGCTTTATATGCCATTCAATATATTAGGACAGCACCAAACCGCTACTTGCTACGTCAGGATCAAGTGGATAATCCTGAGCTGAAAATGAAGTCACATTCTTCTACTTGTTTTTGATTTGTGGTGTTTTGTATTGGTTCCTGTGCCACATCCAGTGGTTCTAAATGTTGTATGCAGAACCTTTAAGGATGACACGTAACTATAGTTGTGATTAAAATTTGGGTTTGGATTGGAAGCACAGGTGTTTATGTTATCTTGTTTGTTTTTTTATGTCTCAACTCTTTAATGTTTCTTTTTCAGTAATAATGCCACCTTCAGCTCTTGACCAGCTCAGTAAGTGGAATTTAAATCAAACACCTCTTCATCATAACAGTAACGGAAGAAGCTTCCATGTATCTCACCTTGCTGCTGATTTTTCCTCTTCCAGGCAGGCTTAACATCACCTATCCAATGCTGTTCAAGCTGACTAACAAGAACTCAGACAGAATGACACACTGTGGTGTTCTGGAGTTTGTGGCTGATGAGGGAATCTGCTACCTGCCACACTGGGTGAGAAACAGAATCAAGTTTTAATCTTTGAAAAGTTATCTGATTACTGAATATTTTTGAAGCCATTTTGTATATTGTATTGTTTGATGCAGATGATGCAGAATCTCCTGCTGGAGGAAGGCGGTCTGGTCCAAGTGGAAAGCGTTAACCTTATGGTGGCCACTTACTCAAAGTTCCAGCCACAAAGCCCTGACTTCCTGGACATTACAAACCCCAAGGCAGTGTAAGAAATATCAGTCAGGAACATTTACTTCACCTTTTTCACATTGTGTGATTTACTCAATTGTCACTTTATTACAGGCTGGAGAATGCATTGAGAAACTTTGCATGCTTGACAACTGGTGATGTTGTTGCTATCAACTACAATGAAAAGGTAAAGTTCTTCATGAATTTACATTACAGTTGGACTAATGTGTAAATATTTTTGTTTTCCTAATTAATATGACAAATGAATTCTGTGTTGTTGCTTCAGATATACGAACTGCGAGTTATGGAGACCAAGCCAGATAAAGCAGTGTCCATCATTGAGTGTGATATGAACGTAAGATCCTAAGTATTAATACAGTCAGCAGTGAATATTTCTGTTGTGTTCTCCACTGGGAAACTGTTGCATTTCTGTTTCTCAGGTGGATTTTGATGCTCCTTTGGGTTACAAAGAGCCTGAACGACGACCTCAGCACCTGGAAGAACCACAAGTAAGGATCAAACCCTAAAGGTATTTGTGCAATTTGTGTTCTGAACAATGTTATATGTCAACATTTTTTTCACAGGAGGAAGAAGCAGATCCCACCAGTTATGCTGACATGGACCTGGGATTTCGAGTAAGTCAATGTTGCTGTATATAAGAGATAAATACATTTCCTTACTACTACTGATAACTCTAATTACTGGACCTAATGTAACTTCTTTCCTCAGGCTTTCACTGGCTCTGGCAATCGTTTGGATGGTAAAACAAAAGGAATTGAGCCCAGCCCTGTTCCACTTGGCCCAAGTGACATCAAAAGGTTCAGTAGTTTATTCATATGAACATAAAGTGATCAAAAAATGTAACATTGAGTGTAAATTCTTAACGTTAAACTTAAATCTCTCATCTGACAGAGGCATTCCCAACTATGACTTCAAAATTGGACGGATTACCTTCATTAGGAACTCGAGGCCACTGCCAAAGAAAAATCTAGACGATGTAAGAAATGTCAAGTGTTTCATTACATTTCTACATAATATCTCAGTATAGTTTGTCACAGTATTTCCCAGTACAACATTTTGTTGCACTTGAAATGTATTTTTCCAATTATAGTTTTTTTCTCTTAATCCTCCAAGGATGATGCCATGAACAGATTCATCGCCTTCTCTGGAGAAGGACAGTCTCTTCGCAAGAAGGGCAGAAAGCCTTGAAGGATTACCAGCATAGAGACTGACTCATGTACTCACCATATCTATTACCACCCTCAACAGCAAAGTAAAAGAAAACTAAGCCTGGCCATCGGAATGCATTGGGAATTCTTTTTTCTATCACTTTGAAATTAGATTTTTGCTGTTGAATTGGGATTATCTGCAAATAAACCTCTGACATTACTATTTTGGACCGAAAGCTGAGCTCCATAAAATACTGTCTTGTGTTGAGAAACAAATATCAATTTATTTATCTTCACACCATTCAACACAAAGACTAACTTGCAGAGTATTGTTGTGATATTAGATCTCCCTTCATCTTTTCACAATAATTGCATTTTTACAACAGACTTTCATATACCTTTTATCCCGAGTCCCATTGTTCAGATAAAATGGGAGCTATAAGAGCTCAATATTCTTTTCTCATTATAACTGAAATTATTTTATGTTCAAGTTTTTTTCTGAGTTATATTAGTAATTTGCAAGTTTTTCCTTTTTTTTTCTTGGTTTATTTATAGACAAATAAAGGATTGTGTTTGACATTACTTTTGTCACATTCTTTTTGCGATGTCTAAGCAACTGCATGAGTTATTAAATGAAACTGGTTTATAACAGGGTGTTGTCTATATTCATGGGATTTAGGATGTTAGGAATACAAACACAAAGATGTCAAAGGGAAATTATGTATTATAATCATATTTTTCAAAAACAGATCCTTGTCTATCTTTAAATTAATTCGTAAAAACTGAATACCACAAGCGTATAACTAAATGCTGTTTTGTTTGTTTGTTTTTTCAAAGTAATGGCTGTATAACTGTGAGATCGCGCTTTTATTGTGAAAATAAATTGTACCGGAAGTATTGTTGCCGTTTTAGCTGCTGCAGCTAGCAATGGACCAGTCAGGACAAGCAACGTGGAGGGTAATTTGTAAAAATATGAAATGTTAATCATTTTCTCGGCAAATTGTCCTCATTAACGAACCTGCCTTGTTCCCGACAGTCCTGAAGTAGAATGAATATTAACACATCTGACCCAAATATTTAATAAGGTGATAAGCTGTCGTTGCTAAATTGTCTAAACGTTAGTAACCTTAGCTAGCATTCAGCAATGACAGTTAACCCCAAACGACGAGGTTGCTTTCTTAGTGAATCTGATTCATGGCGTTGAAATCTACCTTTGCTAATCATAATATTTTTAATTGGGGAACAAAAAGCTGCGTGTGTGTGAGTAATTGTAACGTTAGACTAGCCACTGAGGAAACTATGGCTCACCTTAACATTAGCAACCTGAGGACAAATAACGTTGTTCTTATATTATTATTATTAAGAGTTGTATTAAGTACACACTATGTCAGGTTTAACTGTTGTTTGCAACGTTAGAGATATTCCTTTTTTAGTAAATCATTTTAAATGTACCTGGAAGCCTAAAGTTTTAACAATAAAGTAATGAATTAAATAATCATGAAAAACACTCAAATTCAATGCTGTAAATGTTTTAATGATTAGATTTTTTAAACACAGCTCATTGGTATAAATAACACCGATTATACACGGATATAATTCCGAGCAGTCTTTTCAGTCTTCACAGTATAATATTTCCAAGGACAATAATAATGACAGTAATGTATTTTTTTAATCACCAATTTAAGTCAGTGCAGAAAGACTTTAATGAGTTTGGAATTTCAGCCTAACTGAAGCAATACTAATCAAGTGAAGCACGTCCCAGAAAGGTGGAAGTGGTGCAGTCACACTCCAAAAACTAAAACAGTAGAGGATCATATTCATAACAGAATTTTTACTTACCTTGGTGATTATTCCTGTTTGTTTTATCTGTTTGTACAGCCACCCAGGGCCTGTGATGACTACTGGAGTGAATTCAGACATTGCAAAAGCTTCAGGCATTGTTTCCACCACTATTACACCTATGGTACCTCACCATCCTGCCAGCAATGGAAAGAGGACTATCTCAACTGTAAAGAGTGGGAGAAACATAGAAGTGCAGAGGCCAAGGTACAGCTGCAAGGAGTCATATTTTAAAAGTCTGAAACTTTTGATCATTCTGATGCTATTTAGGCTGTCTGGATGTCCTAGAATACACGTTAACACTTTCATACCCAATGTATCTGTTTTGTAGGACGCCTTGCAGAAGAGCGAGAGGAACAAAGTGGCAGAGCAGAGAAACTTCACCCCGGTGTGGCAACTGAGGCAAGAGCCTCCCAGAGACTGGCACCTGCCACTGAACCATGAGAGGCCTCAGGACTCATGAACTGCTGATTTAACCGGCTGACAGATTCATGGTGGCCAAAGCAGAGTGAAATAAGGATTTTAGATTCTTGTCATTTGACAGACTGAAGAAAATGGCCACATACTGGGGACACACTCATTGCCATCTCGTTTTATTCAGTGAGCTGCTGCATGAAAACAGATGTGTGGTAACCTCTGGTGGTCAATGCTGAGTATGACAGAATCTTTTTAACCTGGGAATTACACAAATACTTATTTTCTATCAGAAGTAATAATAATTCTTCAAAGCTTGTGTAAACTGAGGCATGAAGACTAACCATTCACAGATTCACTTTCAATCAATTTTGGATTAATTGCCTTGTTTCTCTGTTTAGTGTAAGAAAAACTTAATGTGTTCCATCCAAAGGATCTGTTGTGCATTGTTTAGATTAGGGGTAAATTAAAGTTGATGCTGCACTAGAAAGTACTTACACTTAATGGCTACTAATAGGAGAGTTGGGCCTCATAAGCCTATCATAAGACAATTCACGTTCACAGTTTCAGCACATTGAGTTGTGCAGTCTTCTGCCTTATGTAGCTGATTCTGGCTCTCTCCTCAAATGTTTTAAATTATTCTGAGCAGAGCTTGTCAATAAAAAATTACATTTATATTTTTGCTTTCTTCTGTGATGTTTTATACAGGAGATGTGAATGTTTAGAAACAATGAATTTCAACACAAACTTGAAAAAAAAATATTTTCCATGACTGTTGTTGCATTTGATACAAACAATTCAAAAAAGAAAGAAAAAACATATTTGCATAACTGTCCTTCACTCCATCTTGGGTTGTTGGATAACATACAAACACAAAATTCATGACAGTACACACAGGCTGTGCCCACAACTGTTTCCTGTCCATCACTGTGTGTAAACTTTAGTGATGTCGTTGTATTTCCCATCAGGAGCATCATATTTGATCATTGGCGGCGTGTAGGCGGGGCCCTCATGAGTGAAGGGAAACAGAAGGGGGTCTGGCTTCAGCGCTGCCTTGTACAGCTCCTCAGACTCTAACTTGAGCTCCTCCAGCGCCTCCCTTTGTGACTCTAGAGCAAGTTCAATAGCCTTTCCTTCAGCCAAGTGCTGCTCCTGCAAGAACAAAGACACAAGAGCACATCAGAAATAGCTTGCTAAGTGTACATGATAGAGGGCAGAGATCAGAGGAAAGATTTTCTATAAAAGCTTAAGTGGTGGAGGCGTTATGGGTAAGTAGTGACCTGTTTGTATCGAGACCACTCTTTGAGCAGCAGAGCTCGACCCTCACTTTCTTCAAATGACAGCCTTGGTGGGGAACGTACCCTTTGTAGGAGAAGAAACAACAATTTATAGCACTTTAGCACCACAATAGCATATAAGAACAAACTGTACAGTCGGTCAAAGAAGGATGAATGGCACTTAAAAGTATGACTGTACACTGCATTTAATGTACTGTCTGAAGTTTACTTTTGATAAGATATTTCCATACAGTTTACTTATTCATCGCTATGGCCATATTCAAGGTTTTTTTAAATTTATTTCAAGCACCCACTGGACCTCTGTTTTTGGTGTTTTCAGAGCTTTGATAATGAAAAAATGATTATTATTAGGGGCGGGGGGACAAAAATCAATTCAGTATAGTTTCGCAATATTTTGTGTGACATGATATATTGATTCATGATAGCCAAATAACCAAATTATATTAGCGATGTTGTATGTAGTCAATGGTACTTGTGAATAAAAATCAATTCCTCTCTTATTCCTCCCTCATTTAAATGTTAATTTACACAATTACAACTTTAATGTACTTTTAATGTCAGAATATGTTTTCTTTCTTTTATTTATTTTCTCTCCTTTATTGTAGGTAATATTTTATTTGAACTAAAAGTCATTTTCTTTATTTAACGGCAAAAGCAACTTCATTCTTTAAATGTATATTACCCCACATGCAGGTAGGTTAACAATTATTCCACAACATAAATATATTCTGACTTAT
Source organism: Hypoplectrus providencianus (assembly GCA_028566105.1). Taxonomy (NCBI): domain Eukaryota; kingdom Metazoa; phylum Chordata; class Actinopteri; order Perciformes; family Serranidae; genus Hypoplectrus; species Hypoplectrus providencianus. The sequence goes on from JAOWBC010001486.1 coordinate 20,224,831, forward strand.
GATTGTGGCCAACAGTGAAATGAGCTGTACCTTGTTTCATCCAAGCATTTGACCGGAGTGATGAGGTCCTCGATGGGGATGAGCTCAGGTGGAACTTTCTCCAGCTTCCTGAGCTTCTTTCTCATCCTCTCTCTTATCAATTGCTCCCTTCTTGGGTCCACCTTCTTCTTCTTTCTCGGCTCCGCTCTTAAACACAAAATAGCGCTCTAAGTAATCATGTTCGAACAGATCAAGAATTGCAATTTAATATAATATATACCAACTCTATGGAGCTAAATCAGACAAATGAATTCCCACTTGAGGATTAATAAAGTATTTTTGATTTGATTTGTAAAGTGTGATATTGTCCAGGACCTTTATTCTTTAGCTTTAAAATCAAATCTGGATTTAACATCATCAAACTGCTGATGGATGAACTTGTAAGGGGTCCCACAGACCTGTGGATTTGACCTTGAAGTTCCCATTAACAGCAGTGCAGACAATTAATAGATTAGTTGATCAACCGAAGATCAAGGGATCATAGGCAAGACTTTGTATTCTGCATTCATTCTGCATGTATTCTATCTGATGTTGACATCGGATAGATACAAACAGTATTTAGCTATACTGTAAACACAGCACTATTACAATCACTATTAACATGTTATATTACAGTTTCAATAGTAATGTGGTGTTCATAAGAAATATAAAATCTAACAGTTTATGAGTACTCAGTAGCAAACAAAATACTCACAATAGTCAAAAGTCAGTGCATATAAAATTGTTTCTGGCACAGAGTCAAACAGAACCACTAAATTAGTAGACAATATGCAGGATCTGTCTGAATTAATAATACACATTAGCAGTGCATATACCCCCCAATAATTTCCTTTGATTACCAAAAACTAACTGTCATGCAGTGAACCAGAGGCTTTTGTGGGCTCACTCCAGGTGAAGTGTCCTATGGGCAGCTTATTTCTTATCCAGACTGATCACTATACCTCAGTGGAGCAGATGTCTTCAGTGTCATCACTGGAGCGAACCAAGGACTCTGTACAGCATGATGCTCTCCCAACAGGAGGCTGTAAAACAACAACAACAAAGAAACGGGTAAAAACAAATCACATCCTGTAAACTACAGAACTGATTCAGCAGCATTTCTATACTCGATAACCTTAGCAGTGTTAGCTCCGGGCAGCTATCTCCCTGTCAGCTCGGACTACAAACACTCACCGTGACGGAGCGGTGTATTGGGATAACACCCTGCAGAGACAGCGCGATAAAGCCCAAGACATGTTACTTCTATGCGCAGTTTCACTACAAACTCATACTCGGAGCCAGAAACGTTCACATGTAGTTTTCTTTACGCCCGTCCCCTTGCTTGAGTGACACAACAGACATGGCGCAAAGAGATGACGTAGACCTGTTGTCACACTCACCGTTTCACGGACGCACTTTCGCGTATTTTTATCCGTAAGGAAAATTAAACAAAATGTTTTAATACAGAATATTTCATAAATACAATAATAAGATAAACGTGTGGGACATTAATTATTTTTTGACGGTTCAAATTTGTCTTAGTTTGAATTGATATGAAACTTTTTTGTCGAATCTTACTAGATGAGTGGCGACCTGACTATTTAGGGGAAAGGTCGCATTGTTGGAATCAGGCTTTTATATCCACCACAAACCGATTCATTCAGTGAGCCAAGAGAAGATACCAGTCCAAGAGCTTAACCCTGACAGTGGTGATTTATTGATACTGCATCATGGCACTTCTCAGAGGTAAATACACACTTTTTTTAGTTCAGCTTGAAGCAAAAAAAAAAGGAAGGATGCACGCGGACATAGTTTTAAACTGTAATTGTCAGGGTTAACGATGTATTTCACCAATATCCGTAACTTCAGCAGTCTGGCATTATCAGTGACCCATAATGAACGTCACACCTTTCAAGAAGACTAAATTTAAATATGAAATGTCATGAGTGTTTTTAATCGTTTCAAGGTAACAACGTTACGGCAAAATAGGTGAAAGGTGACAAGATGGTGTCAAGATCATTAACAGCTGTCTGTTGTTAGAATCCCCAATCACCTTTTGATACATTTATGTTCAAAGAATTATAATATTACCAATCTTACTTAATCACTCTCTTTGGCAGAGGAAGGATTCAAAGTAGTAACATCAAGTCTAGCGTTTAACACTAAATATCTATATGAGAAAGTAGAAATGTCACAGTTACCTAACTGAAAATTAGTAAAGCTTTCGAGTGTCAAATTATCAAAGCAGGCATTTTATTGGATTATAAATATTGAATCATTAACCTGTAGTCAGCAGTATGGTGGGTAAAGTTGCACTACATTACACTCTGATTATGAGTTTTCAATGTAAATACCTATTTTGAAAAGTAGTTGTCACCACATATCTTGGATAAGTGTAGTAAAATAAAAAGTATATAATGACTCTCCTAAATTTAAAGGAATGGAAGTCTGAATAGCATAAAATGGGAAAAACTCATCTAAATGACAAGCATCTTAAAACATTATTTTGAGTTAGTTAGCTACTTAGTTAGCAGTTATATGTGTAATTTTACTTTGTGTAAACAGGACTTATTGCACAACACTACACAAACTCCCTCCAGCACATCAGATGTTATTATTTGCAAATACAGCAACAGGACAAGACATTCTGCACCTGACATGTATTGGCAGTTAGTCAACAGTCCAATGTCTAGATCTAAAGCTGAGAGCATATTAATACAATATTTGAAGCTATCTATCACTCCTATGTCTATGTACCATAAGAACCTTTCTTATTATGTACCAATATGCCAGCGTTGAACAATTTTACATTCCAATTAAAAATTCTCCCCAACGCAACTGTTAAAACATTATTTTAATTTTCTGCACTTGCCGTGTCGACCATCTCTGTAATTTGTACTACCCAGCACTTCCTAACACTGAAGCTCAGTGGTGGATGGTTTAAAGCCACTCTACTAAAATACTCTGTTTCTCTGCAGGTGTATTTGTTGTAGCTGCTAAGCGCACACCATTTGGTACCTATGGTGGCGTGCTGAAGGATCACAGTGCAACAGACTTGGCTGAGCATGCAGCCAAGGCTGCCCTCGCTGCAGGGGGCGTGGCACCAGAACTTGTAAACAGTGTCATCATGGGAAATGTCATGCAGGTATCTAAAAAAAGACCAACAAACATTTTTAACAAATCATAGCTACTATAACATGATTTAATTGCTGGCCTTAACATAATTGTTTGTTTTTTGGTCACTCCTCTTTATCTCAGAGCTCGGCTGATGCGCCCTACATTGCTCGTCATGTCGGTCTGAGGTGTGGTGTTCCCATCCCAGTGCCTGCTCTCACTGTGAACAGACTGTGTGGATCTGGTTTCCAGTCAATCATCAATGGAGCTCAAGTAAGAACAAAGAACATTTTGGCAGATGTACAAATGTTGAATAAAACATAACATTGCGTAGCCTCGTATGTGTGTAAAAGACTTAATAAGTGTCAACAAGAGCCTGGTCCATAGGTTAGTAAAAGTATAATATTTCACATATATCAATTAAATGACACATGTCACGTGTGTTTGCAGGAGATTTGCCTCAAGGAGTCAGAGGTGGTCCTGTGCGGAGGCTCAGAGAGTATGAGCCAGGCCCCCTATGCTGTTCGCAACATACGATTTGGTACAAAGTTTGGAGTTGATCTCAAGGTTAGTTTTTACTTGAATGTTTTTTACTACTTTCTAATTCACTTGACAAATAATGCAATGAGCATAAAGACACCTTCTGATGCCAAGACAAAAACCTGTCCACATCTGCCTGACAGCTGGAGGACACCCTGTGGGCGGGCCTGACTGACCTTCACGTCAAAATCCCAATGGGCATCACAGCAGAGAACCTGGCAGAGAAATACCAGATCTCAAGAGAGGAAGTTGACAACTATGCATACCAGACTCAACAAAGGTGGAAGGCAGGTAAGATGGGTTTTTTTCACTATCTGCTCATCTTGCTGTCAAGAAGAAATGCTGCTGGAGTTTAAAAGTTAACTTCGCTGCTCATTCTTAATAGTTAAATCATGACTTATTCTGTTCATAGCTCATGAGGCTGGTCACTACACAGCAGAAATTGCTCCCATTGATGTGAAAGCAAGAAAAGGTAAAGTGTCCATGGCTCAGGACGAACACCCACGTCCACAGACCACACTGGAACAGATGGCCAAACTGCCTCCTGTCTTCAAGAAGGGAGGGACCGTCACTGCTGCCAATGCCTCGGTGAGTTCTCAGTTCTGACGTCACTGCAGGATCTGAGGTGGTCAGTTTATTTTTAGGCCTCAACCCCAGCATGTGCCATGGCTGGAAGGAATTATGATTTAGTTGTCTGTACAACCGTCTGTATGTTAGTCCCTCCCATCCCAATTGCTTCAATTAATTCCACATGGACTCCAGGGTGAACGTTTTGAGAATTTTGAGGTTGAGGTGGCTGTTACTACAAAATGTACTTGACTTTAATGTAAGAATTCATAGGCCAATTATGGCAAACTGTTATACAATATATCCAATAGGATTAAAAGATGAAGTGACATTTTGTAGGTCAACGTTTGACATTATTGTGACATCATTCTCTACAAAAACACTTCTTTCCTTATTGAGTGCCAAAACTCAGAAACAGTATATGTCATGTTTGACAAAACTGTAACTGTATAGATCTTCTGTGCTGCCACTTATACAATGTATAGCTTCTTTGCAGCAACATCCATATTTAAAGCATTGTTTGCTGTCATGGACACATGCATCTGGACAGAAATGGATGTTAAATAATAATAAATTACATGTATTATTCCCTTTTAAACAGCCAAGGACACTGTACAAAATTAGAAAAGACAACATAGGGAACAAAACAAGACACTAGAAATAAACACAATGACAGTTGGCGTGGTTACAAAAATGAGCAGTGCAGTCATACAGAACAGGCGAGTAGGAATAGATGTGTTTTGAGTCTGGAATACAATAGTGGGAGAGAGTCAATGTTACGGATAATCGGTGGGAAAGAGTTCCAGAG